>JBBPBX010068333.1:0-19154 GCA_038048925.1 Garcialebias charrua
ATTCCAAGATTTGTAACAGAGGTGGAGAGGGGGATGTCTTGTCCAGAAAAGGAAATTGTTGTTATAGTTGATGTTTGTACCTGGTGAGGGGTGCCAATCAGTATGGCCTCAGTCTTGGAGCAGTTTAATTGAAGAAAGTTCTGATTCATCCATGCCCTTATTTCCTCCAGGCAGGTAGAGAGGGCAGTGAGTGAAGATGGAGATGACAATGGGGATGATGATGATGCTCCAGTCCTGATGTAAAGCTGTGTATCGTCGGCATAACAGTGAAAAGAAATGTTGAACTGATTAATAATTTGACCCAAAGGCAGCATGTAGAGGGAAAACAGCAGGGGCCCCAGAACTGACCCCTGAGGGACACCACAGGAGACACAGACTGTCTGGGACGTGGCATTGCCAAGACTAACACATTCCAACCTATTGGAGAGGAAAGATTTGAACCAGTCCAGGACAGTGTCACAGAGACCGACCTCCACATGAAGACGGTGGAGGAGGATACTATGGTCCACAGTGTCGAAAGCTGCAGTGAGGTCAAGGAGGACAAGGATGGAGGGAGAACCAGTGTCAGCAGCCATGAGGACATCATTGGTAACTCTCAGCAATGCAGTCTCAGTACTGTGAGCTGCTCGGAAGCCAGACTGAAACTTCTCATACAGGGAGTGTTGTTGTAGGTGGACCTGCAGCTGAGCAGCAACTGCTTTTTCCAGCACTTTAGACAGAAATGGGAGGTGGGAAATTGGGCGGTAATTAGAAAGAATGTCGGGATCCAAATTAGATTTTTTTCAGAAGAGGCTTAATGATGGCAGTTTTTAGAGGCAGTGGAACATGACCAGATTGTAGAGACTTATTTATTATTTGTGTGATTAATGGGCTTATTGCAAAGTGATTGGATTTTATGAGAGACGAGGGGAAGGGATCCAGGGCGCAGGATGAAGGCTTCATTTTCTTGATGATAGTCTCCATCTCACTCTGAACAACTTCATCAAAGCTGCTCAGGGACCCAGAATGCAGGTGGGTAGATGGCAAATGAAGATCATGGAGGCTGTGGAGCTGAGATCCGATAGAGTCAACTTTGTTTTTAAAGAATGAAAGGAACAGGTTGCATTTTTGAACTGAGTCCACATAAGAATAATAATAATAATAATTTTATTTAAAAGCGCCTTTCAGGACACCCAAGGACACTTAACAAACCAACACAATGTAATACAGAGCAAACATTATCAGCGACAAATTGAAATATAAAATACATAAAGGATATAAAATGGATAAAAATACATTTAGTAAAGTTAGTGATAAGCTAGTCTAAAGAGATGGGTTTTCAGGGCAGTCTTGAACAGAGAAAGGGAGGTGGTGTTTCGAAGGTCTGGTGGTAGGGCGTTCCAGAGGTGAGGGGCAGAGCAGGTGAAGGCCCTGCTCCCCATGGTGGAGAGGCGGGCAGAGGGTCATGGAGATGTAGTGAAGAGGAGGATCTGAGAGAGCGTGATGGGATGGAGATTTGTAGGAGGTCAGATAGATAAGGAGGGGCAAGGTTGTGGATAGCTTTGAACGTGAGGAGTAGAATTTTGAAGATGATGCGTGATTTAACCGGGAGCCAGTGGAGCTGCTGCAGGACAGGAGTGATGTGATCATAGTAGGAGGTTTGAGTGATGACACGGGCAGCTGAGTTCTGGACCATCTGTAACTTGTGGAGAGATTTGTTGGGGAGGCCGTAGAGAAGGGAGTTGCAGTAGTCAATACGGGAAGTCACAAGACTGTGCACCAGGATGGCTGTGGAGCGGGGTGTGAGAGAAGGACGGAGACGGTTAATATTACGGAGGTGGAAATAGGCAGACCGAGTAATATTGTTGATGTGTGAAGTGAAGGAAAGAGTGGTGTCGAGGATGACACCGAGGCTCTTGACCTGAGGGGAGGGGGATAGCAGAGAGTTGTTAAGGGGGACGAGAAGATGTTCTGATTTTGAAATAGAGTTTTTGGTACCGACGAGAATGACTTCTGTTTTGTTGCTGTTTAGTTGAAGGAAATTGTTAGAAAACCAGTGATTTAGCTCGTTGAGACAGTCGGTGAGGATGGAGGGAGGGTGGGTGGAGTTAGGTTTTGATGACAAGTAGAGCTGCGTGTCATCAGCATAGCAGTGGAAATGGACGCCGTGTTTGCGGAAGATGTGGCCTAGAGGAAGGAGGTAAATGATGAAGAGGAGGGGTCCGAGGACAGAGCCTTGGGGGACACCCGTGGAGACATGGGAAGACTGGGAACGGAAGGATTTAAGCTGAATGAATTGGGTGCGGTCAGAGAGATAGGAGGTGAACCAGTCTAACGGGGTACCTGAGATGCCAATGGAGGTTAGTCTGTTGAGGAGGATAGAATGACAGATGGTGTCGAAGGCAGAGCTTAGATCAAGAAGAATGAGGATGGACAGAAGACCAGAGTCAGCAGCAAGAAGGAGGTCGTTAGTGATTTTTACTAGGGCTGTTTCGGTGCTATGGTGGGGGCGAAATCCAGATTGAAACTCTTCATAAATGTTGTTGTTGGACAGGTGAGAGTGAAGTTGACTAGCAACAGTTTTTTCAAGGATCTTGGAGATGAAGGGTAGATTGGAGATCGGACGAAGAGAGTCCACATGAGTTTGTTTAATGGGATTAAGCAGATGAGATATTGTGGAGAAGAGAGTTTCCAGGGTAGGTGTTGATGATGTTGGAATAATATTTAGAATAGGGTAGGCTTTCTGATGTTCTTTGTATGCATGCTTATGTACAGAGAGACCAGATGATTTTATACGTCTCTCAATAGCACGGCCAGTTGCCTTCATCTTGCGCAGCTCACCAGTGTACCAGGGGGCTGAACAGGAGAAAGACACCAGTCTTGTTTTCAAGGGAGCATGTAGGTCCAGAAGCTCCTAGAGAGATTGGTTGTAGTAGTCCACAGAGTCATTAGCAGATAAATGATTGACAGTGGTCAGGAAGTGAAGATCAGCGGTAAGAACATCATGTGAAATGTTTTTAAAGTCACGGAACTGGATAGGTCATTTTGGGTTTGAATCAGGCGAAGTTGAAGGCACTTCCAGGGAGATGACACTGTGGTCCGAGACACCCAGGTCATATACAGATAAGTTATTAATGAGTACAGTGTCTGTAATCACCAAATCCAGAGTATGCCCCCTGTTGTGCGTGGGACGTCAACATGTTGAGTGAGATTGAGAGAGTCCAAAAGAGACTTAAAATCTGTTGCCAGAGGGGAAGAGGAATTGTCCATGTGGATGTTTAAATTGCCAAGAAAAAGATTTTTCACAGGGAAGGTGCAAAAAAAAGTGAGGAGGTCATGCATCTCTGAGTTAAATGAAACATGCTGTTTGGGAGGCCTATACCGTATTCGTCGGTGTATAATACGCAGTTTTTTTGCTCATTTGAATGTCTTGCGTATTATACACAGAAGCGTATTATATATGGATTTTTTCCCCCATAATTTTAGACTTAATTTTTCGTTCTGATTCACCGTTTCTCATTTTGGGCAAAAATGGTGCAGCACCAGTTTCGGCCGCTATGGGCGCTATGGGCAGCAGCAGAGGACTCAGAGAGCGAAGAGGAAGAGGGCCACTTCCAGACGTTTCTAGCTCATGTGTCCGAAAAAAGCCTCCTCTGGTCGGACTGACTCTGTCGCTGCCCGCTCCTTGCTCTGGATGTACCGGTAGCTGCAATTAGCTGTGAGGTTCGCTCTTTTTGTTTGCAAGATACCGTAACTCATAAACCACACCGCAGATTTTTAAATCCAGCTGATTTCACATTTGGTTAAGCTCAGGAGCCCGTGTGCTATAAAGTCAGGTAAGAAATATATTTTTTAAGCGTTTATTTAGCTAAATTTAAAGAAATAAATCGGCAAACTATTTTTTAAAATCCAACTCAGACCAGCTGATTTCACATTTAGTTAAGCTCAGGAGCCCGTTTGCTATAAAGTCAGGTAAGAAATATATTTTTTAAGCGTTTATTTAGCTAAATTTAAAGAAATAAATCGGCGAACTATTTTTTTAAAATCCAGCTCAGACCAGCTGATTTCACATTTAGTTAAGCTCAGGAGACCGTTTGCTATAAAGTCAGCTAAGAAATATATATATTTTTAGGTGTTTCTGTACGGTAGTTTAATTTTAATTAAATTCAGCTCTTGCTGCGCTGCAGCAAACCGTTTCTGGGTGCGCGCATCGTGTTGTTTACGTTCAAAATTCAGCTGATTTGTAATCATTTATTAACAAAAATTAAACCGAGACACGTTAACATATACAGTATATTCAGCTAACAAATATATATATATTTTAAGTGTTTCGGTACGGTAGTTTAATTTTTATTAAATTCAGCTCTCGCTCCAAACCGGGCCTGTGGGCCTGTTGTGTGTGTGCGCACATCGTGTTGTTTACATTTTAAATTCAGCTGATTTGTAATAATTTCTTAACAAAAATTAAACAGAGACACGTTAACATATATATTCAGCTAACAAATGTATTTTTAGGCGTTTCTGTAGTTAAATTTTAATGAAATTCAGCTCGCGCTGCACAATGGACTGCATTTCCGGGTTGTCTCAGCAGTGATGCGTAACGTCAGCGGTGACTCGTTACGTCGGCGTCGGGGAGGGTTTGGCGCCATCTAGTGGTCATAAAAAAGACTGTCACGGCAGCGCTTATTATACACCAAAGCGTATTATGTACGGATTTTTCTGATTTATTTCCAAAAATTGGACAAAGCGTATTAGAGCATATTATACACCGACGAATACGGTAAATCAATATAACATTCTTCAAGAGGAGGGCTTTTAGGTTGAAGGCCAAACTTTCAAAAGATGAAAAGTCCTGAGAAGCCAGATGTGACCATTTTAAATTACTGCGGTAAACTACAGCCAGACCACCACCGCGGCCAGTGCAGCGGGCTCTCTGCAGATAACTGTATCCAGAGGGACAAGCTTCATTCAGAGAACTGTACACATCTGGTTGATGCCAAGTTTCTGTAAGGCACATGAGGTCCAAGTTCTTCTCCAGAATGTGATCATGAATTAGACATGATTTGTTGGATAGTGATTGTACATTGAAAAGTTCTATTTTAATACCAGTTGGAGCAGAAGTTTTTAGAAGAGGTTTAAGCAGACTGAAGTCCACTCCACGTTTTCCTTGCCACTTCGTGCGCTGTGGACTACAAGGACTACAGACGCAGCGTTCTGATGACGTAATCGAGGTGCGACATGTCTCTTCAACCAGATAGACGGGATCGAGTCAGACCCAGCTTGCCGAGGATAAACGGATTTCTTCCGAGAGCTTCTATGGATGTAACGAGGTCTACGCAGAAGTCCCAGTTGTTTGATGGTGGAGACAGAAGGTGGAATGGAGCAGTTAAGTCCAATCAGCTGCGAAGTGGAGTACGTCAACATCGCGCCAGCCAAGCCGGGGGAAGCTAGCACAGAGCTAGTCGCTAACAGCAGACCTACGGCTCCGAAAGAAATAACCAAGAAGCAGTGAGATGTAACTTGAATGAGCATATCTTGAAGGGGAGGACAGGAGAAAATCCAGAACAGTCCAGATGACACAGGAGGTTGACAGAGGCAGCAGGTAAGCGAAACAATAATTGCAGCTATGTAGTTCTCCAAGCAAAGTTCGTGCAAAGTTTGTGTTGGAGTAGACAGGAGGCAGACAGCCCAATATTCCGGTTAGGAAGTACTAACTAAGCTGTCCGTAAAGTCCTCGATTAAAAAAACCACTGAACAAAATAAGTCCAGATAAATGTCCAAAAAATGTCCAAAAAATAGCAACAGTAAAATAACTTTTAGCGCGGAGAAGCAGCGAACATCACGACACGACATCACGCCAGCGTCCCCTCCCGCCAAAAATAAATTCCAGAATTGAATTCAAAATCGTACTTCTAACCTACAAAGCTCTCAACAGCCTAGCTCAATCTTATATTACAAATCTTATTGTTGCATATTTTCCTAACAAAGCACTTTGCTCTCTGACTGCAGGCTTACTCGCGGTACCTTGAGTTTCCAAAAGCAAAATGGGAGGAAGATCTTTCAGTTTTCAGGCTCCTCTCTTGTGGAACCAACTTCCAGTTTCTGTCCATGAAGCTGACACATTGTCCAGTTTTAAGACTGGGCTTAAAACTTTCCTTTGTGATAAATCCTATAATTAGGGTTGGCTTGTTTGCTGCTATAGACTTAGACTAATGGAGGACAAACTGACCTCATTTCCTTAAATTATTTGTTAAAATTGAATAGTTTTCATTTGATACTACAGTATTTCTGTCTAAACGTGATTCTTGACCTGCCATTGTGTATCTGTTCCTACCAAGCCCAGCTGGTCAAAGCAGATGGCCGCTTGTTATGAGCCTGGTTTTGCTAAAGGTTTCTTCCTCATGAGGGCGTTTTTCCTTTCCACTGTCACCTTCATGCTGGCTCAAAATGAAAGTTCTGTGATGGAGTTAAACTCAAAGCCGTCTGCTCCTCAGATAAATAATGTTAAATTATTATTTTTATATGTGAATGTTTCTGTCCAGTGCCCTGTGATAACTTCTGTTGTGACTTGGTGTTATATAAATCAACTAAACTGAAACTAAACTGAACTAAAACTAGTTTTATGTCACTAAATTATTAGTTTGTGTTATTTCCAATGAAATAATAATTCATGTTTCATCTTTATGATTAGAAAATAATATTTAGCCATATTTTTTTTAAAGATTTTTATTCCATGATATTCTCGTTCATCTAGTTTTTTTATTAAAAACAAACAAACATGAATATCCTTTTATACATATAAAAATTCTAATTGACAAGATCATACCTTTGCTTTGCATACAGCTTGGTTTTATTCCAAACTCATGGTAATGTAAGACTGACGCTTGTGAGCTGCACACCTAAATTGCAGATGATACAGCGGTGGTGGGATGCATCACAAACAATGATGAGTCCAGCTACAGACAGGAGGTGGAACACCTGGAGAGCTGGTGCAAAGAGAATAATCTTCACATGAATGTGAAGAAGACAAAGGAGATGATTGTGGACTTCAGAAGGAACAAACACACCCACGCCCCACTGAAAATAGGTGGGTCTGCAGTGGAAGTGGTCTCCAGCTACAAATACTTGGGTGTACACATGAATGATAACCTCAGCTGGAGCAACAACACCACCAGCCTGATCAAGAAAGGTCATCAGAGACTCTACTTCCTCAGACGGCTGAGACGTGCTGGTCTGAGCAGCCCAGTTCTCACCTCGTTCTACAGGTGTGCAGTGGAGAGTGTCCTGTGCTCCAGCATCAACGTGTGGCATGGAGGCTGCACAGTTGAAGAGAGGAAAGCTCTGCAGAGAGTGGTGAAGGCTGCACAGAAGTCTGTTGGAGTCAGTCTCCCCACAATCACAGACATTTACACCTCCAGATGCAGAAAAAGAGCGACCTGCATCATGAAAGACCTCACTCATCCAGCACACTCACTCTTTGCCCCACTCCCCTCAGGACGGAGGTTGAGGAGCATCAAGTGTAGAACCACTAGACTGAGGAACAGCTTCTACCCTGAGGCTGTTAGACTCATGAATAAATAAATAAATAAAAAAAAAATAAACACTGCAAAATATCACATCATACTGATGCTGATCTGTTTTCTTGTCGCTGTGTTCATCTGTGATCATCTGCTCATACAAACTCATGTTCGTGCTGCTGTTTATTCCCACTATATTAAGCTTAGTGTATTACTAGTTGATGTTTTTCTTAGTTAGTTCTAGATGTTATTACTGTTTTTCTCTTGCATTTGTTGTTGGATGTAACTGGGACCCCGTGTACATAATCTCGTTTTCATCACATGTACCACATGCGGTGCAAATGACAATAAAGACTCTCTGACTCTCTGACTCTCTAAACTGAACTGCAGAACTGAAGCAGTTAAAGTCGGCAAAGCCCAGTAGATGACTTTTTTTTTTCATTTACCCTTTATTTATACAGGTAGTCTCAATGAGCCACAAGAACTCATTTTCAAGAGAGACCTGTTTAGGGAGCAGATGGTGGGGGTTAAGGGCCTTGCTCAGGGGCCCAGAGTGGGGCGAATGAGGGTGGAGGCAGGTGTGGGTGTTTCACCTTTCTCCACCCACATTTTTGGATGTTGTTGGTACCGGGGCTTGAACCGGCACAGGCCCACCATCTCTAACCTCTCTGCCACCATACCACCAGCTAATAAAAGAAAAATATGCCAGGAGGACAAGATTTTTTTGTTACAATAGGGTTTCCCTCAATTTTTTTTACTGCCGTTCTTGAAGAATCATAATTACTTTTGGAAATAAATAAAAAAATACATGTTCAATCGTATATGAATTATTGTGAAAACTGTATTTATTCACACACAATAAGATTTAAATTAACTTTAAAAAGAGAACACAGAAACCTTGGTTTTACTCAGTCTTATTACATATTCAACTGATGCATGACTTTTTTTTTCTTGCCTTCTCGAGGGAGGCAGGATTGTGGAGCTGGGCGTGTTTCTTTCAACAGTTGTTGAAGGTAGAATAAAGATTCAACTTTTACTGACTGTACGTATTCCCTTTTCACAAAGAGTTTGATGTTTCACCTTGACTTTTAAAAGAAACCCCAGCTCTGCAGTGACAGCAGACACTTGTTGGGCCTCTGCTCCTGTGTGGAAAGATTGTGATGAGGCTGATGATTTTCACCATTAACCGTGGCTGAATTGAAAACAGAAATGTGAAACAATACTGTACAAGGTCATCATTGGAATTTCATGTTCAAACAGTGACATGCGGTGAAGTTTGACAGATGAGACTGACTCGGCTGGAATTAGATGCTCCCCGAGTTACGACATAGTTCCGTTCCTATGCCCGTTCGTAAAGCGAAAATCCACGTATGTCGGAAAATACGTCCAAACAGCAGCTCATACGTACAGTACTGTATTTTTACAAAGCACTTAACCTATCCTAACACATTACCCTACATAATTATCAAAAAAACATATATTTGGAGCCATAATGAAGAAAAAAAAAGAGTTAATTTCTTACTGGAAGCTGGTCCTGCAGCTTCACGCGGTCCACAGCATTTACAGCAACGTCTGTTAGCATGTTAGCTCATTGCTAGCATGTTAGCTCATTGCTCAGCTGTAGCCTCTCTGCCTCGTAAACCTCCAATAAGGTCTCTGTGCGCGGTCCAGCTGTCCAGAGTTTTACAGTAAGGTCTGTTAGCATATTAGCTCCTCTGCTCCGGTCAGCCTGTCCCAAACAATGAGGTCTCCTGCTCCACTGAGCACGTCAAGCTCCCCCTCCCTCCTGTAAGTTTCCACTAAGCGCGTGTCAAGCTTCCCCCTCTTCCTGTAAATTTCCGCTGAGTTTCGGTACCGTATTTTCTGGTGTAAAGGCGCATAAACCGTGTAACTCAAACAATGCTTTTCAATGGGAGCGCGTTCGTAACCTCAAAACATCGTAAGTTGAGACCATCGTAACCCGGGGACTACCTGTATTTCAATTTAGCCTTTTTTAAAGACATCTAATTATACGTTAATCAATTCTATACTCGTCTTTTTTTACATAAATAAACATGTACAGGTAGTCCTCGACTTACGACGGTCTCAAGTTACGACGTTTCGCGGTTACGACGCATTTTTAAAAAAAAAACTTTTATTTAGAAATTTTATTTTGAAAAGCCAAGTTACTTAGTTTCCGGTTTTACGGCGTAAACGTAGCGGCGGAGGACTAGTGCACTGTACTCTCTAAAAAAAGCTAAGTCTGGTCCTCTGGACATTCAAAAACAAAACAAAACTGTACTGTGAATGCGGTTTTACGTCGTAAACGAATACGGAGGATGGACCGAGCTGGACGGCTGGACGGCGGTTTTACGTCGTAAACGAATGGAGAATACGGAGGAGGGATGGAGGAAACGGCTTCACCAGCATACCAGTAGGAAATTAACTCCTTCATTATGGCTCCCAAATGTATGTGTTTTTTGATAATTATGTAGGGTACTGTGTTAGGATAGGCTAAGTGCTTGGTAAAACACAGTACTGTACTGTACGTATAAGGTGCAGTATGTTCCGACTTACATCGAAATTCGGTTAACGACGGCGCGTAGGAACGGATCTCCGTCGTAAGTCGAGGACTACCATTATCTTACCTACTTTAAGATGAATGAGTTTTGAAAAATTATGAGTTTAGAAAAATCCTTTAGTTTTGAGATATGATTAAAAAAAACTTCCATTTTGTCTAAACAAATTTAAACAAGTGTACCCATTTGCTACACCCCCACCCCTCTGTGTAACAGAAGAAAGTACAGCAGTGTGCAACTGTTTCATTGTCCCTATGGGGCAGCACTGCCCCCTATCAGTGAGGCAAGGTACTTTCTGCCTCTCCCTGTGTAATTTCATCCTGAATTTAGAGCCGATTAGAAAGAGGAAATATGTCTCACACATTAATTCAATATATTAGACCGACTGTAGAACATCAACATGTGTAGCACATGTGTAATCAAAGTCAAAGTCAAGTCAAAGTCAACTTTATTGTCAGAACTGCAATATGTACAGGACATACACAGGATTGAAATTGCATTTCTCTCTCAGTCCCTCGGTGCAACAGTAACCATCCATCCATCCATCCATTTTCGTCCGCTTATCCGGGGTCGGGTCACGGGGGTAGCAGCCTAACCCCAAAAATACACTACACGCGTTCCGGCTCCGCCCCGCTCCGGTCCGACCTCCGCAGCAAATACGCACCCATTATAATCAATGAGATAAAGTACACTGGCTCCGCACGGCGGCGGTGAGCTGCGGCGAGCGGACGGCAGTCCGTCAAAATTAGAAATTTTTCTATTTCTGCCGGATGACGGAGCTGTGCCGGAGTCAACTTTTGAAGATTACGTCGCACCAACAGGAAAAGGAACGAGCACAACTTCCGTATTTACAAAATAAAATCACCACGGGCGGACTAATCCTAGCTCTATACGGATTTATTTGTACAAAAATGCTGTCAAACTATCATTTATGACTATTCTATGACTAAACTATTATATTTATGACTATGACTACACCTAATAACGCAATACAAGAAATAAATAAATAAAAAAGTATTTTATTCTGAAATGTAAACATCACTTCCTGTTGCTCAAACCATGTCCTGTCGCTTATTTACGAGAGAAGATCAAGGCAGCCTTTACTGTTGTTCTCCTTCTTCCACCGAATGAATTGTTTTGTTCTGACTTCATTATTTATCACTTGATTTATCGCGCAATCTCGCAATTCCCGCGCATGCGTCTTGGAGCGGCGCATCCATGCGGACCTGAGCTGAGCGGAGGCAGTGGACTTTGGACTCGCTCAGCTGCGACCTGCGGAGCGGAGCGGACACGGACCGCGTGTAGTGTATTTTTGGGGTAAGTAGGGAGGCCCAGACTTCCCTCTCCCCAGCCACTTGGAGCAGCTCCTCTGGGGGAATCCCAAGGCGTTCCCAGGCCAGCCGAGAAACATAGTCCCTCCAGCGTGTCCTGGGTCTTCCTCTGGGTCTCCTCCCGGTGGGACATGCCCGGAACACCTCACCAGGGAGGCGTCCAGGAGGCATCCTAACCAGATGCCCGAGCCACCTCAACTGGCTCCTCTCGATGTGGAGAAGCAGCGGCTCTACTCAGAGTCCCTCCCGGATGACTGAGCTTCTCACCCTATCTCTAAGGGAGAGTCCAGACACCCTGCGGAGAAAACTCATTTCAGCCGCTTGTATCCGAGATCTCGTTCTTTCGGTCACAACCCAAAGCTCATGACCATAGATGAGGGTGGGAACGTAGATCGATCGGTAAATTGAGAGCTTTGCCTTTCGACTCAGCTCTCTCTTCACCACGACAGACCGGTACAGAGCCCGCTTCACTGCGGATGCTGCACCTATCCGCCTATCGATCTCACGCTCCAGTTTTCCCTCATTCGTGAACAAGACCCCGAGATACTTAAACTCCTCCACTTGGGGCAGGACCTCATCCCCGACCTGCAACAGTAACCATTTAAACACTAAACAATTAATAAACAAGCATAAAATGAAATAATAAAAGTTTAGTACTGTCCTGAGTTTTTTGCATAGTAGTTTTTCATAGTAGTAAAAAAGTATAAAAAGTTTCACCAACACCAAAACACCAACATTTAATAAACATAATCATAAAATGAAATAGAGTGTAATACTGTCCTGAGTTTTTTCATAGTAGTTTTCCATAGTAGTATAAAAGTATAAAAAGTTTCACCAACACCAAAAATGAAATAGAGTGTAATACTGTCCCGAAGTATAAAGTATAAAAAGTATATCTATAAAATAAATGAAGGTTCTGGCATTTGACATTTGTAAAGAGTGACAAAGCAGCATATGGGGTTAATGTACACAGTATATGTATGAGGTAGTTGATATTGGTATAGAAACAAAGTGGCATTATGCAATAAGGCTAGTAAAAAGAATATATACTGTATATCAGCAGTAGTGTAGATATAAAAAGTCTAGATGTAAACAGTAGTAATAAATGTAAACAGTAGTAATAAATGTAAACAGTAGTAATAAATGTCAACAGTAAATGTAAACAGTAGTATGACTATAGGCAGTAATGTAATACAAACATTAGTGCAAATATGAGAAGTAGTGCAAACTGAATGAGCACATGACCGTGAGTTGAGTGAATGACCCGTATTGATGACACAGAGTCCAGTGTTAAAAACTTTGTGTTGTGTGGTAATGTGTGAAAGTTTTTTGTGATTAAGGCAGTACAAGTGGGAGGGAGGGCAGAGCTGGCAGAGTGTTAAGCATCCTGACTGCCTGATGAACAGAGCTGTCTCTCAGTCTGCTGGTTCGAGCCTGGAGACTCCTCAGTCTCCTCCCCGATGGCAACAGGCTGAAGCAGCTGTGTAGTGGGTGTGTGGGATCACCTGCCATGCAGANAAAATAATTTGTATTTTTTTCTATGCATTATTAAGGATAGACTACCAAGTGAGCTGTGACCTCCAGAAAAATGATGGAAATTTTCATAAAAAAACATTAAATAATTTTATAATAGGATATGTGGGGTGCCATTTGTAAAATTGCACAGTCAAAAATTGTCATCAATTTTTTTGGTTTATTTAGCTTTTAATAAGAAAAAAATAGTTTATTTTTTCAAGTCATATTTTCATCATGTTATTCATACATTTATAAATGTCATAGTTCCCAACTAAATAATTAATTTACAAGTTAAATATTTAGTTTATAACTAAATATTTAGGTGTAAATTAAACATTTAATTCATACCTAAATATTTAGTTAGTAAACTAAACATTTAGGTATAAATTAAATATTTAATTTACACCTAAATATTTAGTATACTAAATAAATATTTAATTTATACCTAAATATGTAGCTAGTAAATTAAATATTTAATTTGCTAACTCAATATTTAGCTCGGACCTAAATATATATTTTACAAACCAAACATTTAATTTCCAAAATATATATTTAATTTGCTAACTAAATATTTACCTCGGACCTAAATATTCAACTTGCTAGATACATATTTAAGTTGTTAGCTAAATATTTAACTTGCTACCTACTTGACATATGGGGAGCAATATTATAGGCAGAAACATGGGTGTGCTATGGGGTCTCCAGTTTCTCCTATTGTTGCCAACCTGTACATGGAGGAGGTAGAAAAGAGAGCCTTGACGTCCTTTTCAGGGAGACCACCAAGTCATTGGTTCAGGTATGTTGATGACACCTGGGTTAAAATTAAATCTCAGGAAGTCCAACATTTCACTGATCACATCAACTCTGTGGATAAATATATCAAGTTCACACGAGAAGATGTAAAAAATGGCAGGTTGGCTTTCTTGGACTGTGAGGTCTCAGTTTCTGATAGAGGAAATTTGCAAACTGAGGTGTACCGCAAACCCACTCACACAGACCAGTATTTACAGTTTGACTCCCATCACCCTCTGGAACACAAGTTAGGAGTCATCAGGACTCTGTATCACAGAGCAGAAAGCGTCCCCACTAAGGCCCTGTACACACGTAGCCGAGTATCAGTAAAACCGAACAGTTTATCGTGCGGTTTGGCCTTTCATCCACACGTGAACTGCGGTTGATGTAACTATAAACGAATAATTAAAAAACTCTGACCAAAGTGGAGATTTGAGAATTCTCCGCATTCGATTCTGCGTGTGGAATTTCAGAACGGGAGGTTTATGCTCCAGCTGGAGCGGCGCTGACATCACATGCTGCTCGGAGAAAAAAGCGCTAAAATGTCAACATACCTGCTCTGACATCAAAGTCAAAGTCAACTTTATTGTCAGAACTTCAATATGTACAGGACATACACAGGATTGAAATTGCGGTTCTCTCAGTCCCTCGGTGCAACAGTAACCATTTAAACACTAAAACACTGAAACATTTAATAAACATAAGCATAAAATAGTAAAAGTGTAACACTGTCCTGAGTTTTTGCATAGTAGTATAAAAGTATGAAAATTTACACCAACACTAAAACACTAAACATTTAATGAACATAAGCATAAAATGAAATAATAAAAGTGTAATACTGTCCTGAGTTTTTGCATAGTAGTATAAAAAGTATATCTATAAAATAAACTGAAGGTTCTAGCATTGACATTTGCAAAGAGTGGCAAAGCAGCATATGAGTTAATGTACACAGTATATGTATGAGGTAGTTGATGTTGGTATAGAGGCAAAGTGGCATATGCAGTAAGGCACATAAGGCACATTGGGCATCCTTAAATAAGGCTAGTCAGAGAATACTGTATATGTATCAGCAGTAGTGTAGATATAAAAGTAGTGTAAATGTAAACAGTAGTAATAAATGTAAACAGTAGTAATAAATGTAAACAGTATTAATAAATGTAAACAGTGAATGTAAACAGTAGTATGACTATAGGCAGTAATGTAATACAAACATTAGTGCAAATATGAGAAGTAGTGCAAACTGAATGAGCACATGACCGAGAGTTTAGTGAATAACCCGTTTGATGACACAGAGTCCAGTGTTAAAATCTTTGTGTTGAGTGATAATGTGTGAGAAAGTTTTTTGTGTTAAGGCAGTTCAAATGGGAGGGGAGGCAGAGCAGGCAGAGTGTTTAGCATTCTGACTGCCTGATGAACAGAGCTGTCTCTCAGTCTGCTGGTTCGAGCCTGGAGACTCCTCAGTCTCCTCCCTGATGGCAGCAGTCTAAAGCGGCTGTGTAGTGGGTGTGTGGGATCACCTGCCATGCAGAGGGCTTTCCGAGTGAGGCGTTTGCTGTGTAAGTCCTGCAGTGAGGGGAAGGAGGTGCCGACGATCTTCTCAGCTGCTCTCACGATGCGCTGGAGGCTCTTGCGGCAGGATGCAGTACATGCACCAAACCACACAGTGATGCAGCTGGTCAGGACACTTTCTATGGCACCTCTGTAGAAGGTGCACATGATGGGGGTTGAAGCTCCAGCCCTTTTCAGCTTGCGGAGAAAGTAGAGACGCTGGTGAGCCTTCTTGGCCAGTGATGCAGTGTTCCTGCTCCAGGACAGGTCCTCTGAGACGTGCACTCCCAGGAACTTGGTGCTGTCTACTCTCTCCACTGCGGTGCTGTTGATGGTCAGAGGGGCATGTTGTGCATCCCTCTTCCTGAAGTCCACAACAATCTCCTTTGTCTTCTCCACGTTGAGAGTGAGATTGTTGTGTCCGCACCACAAGGCCAGGCGGCTCACCTCGTTCCTGTAGTCCGTCTCATCGTTGTTGCTGATGAGACCCACCACTGTTGTGTCGTCCGCAAACTTGATGAAGTGGTTGGAGCTGTATGATGGTGTGCAGTCGTGTGTTAGCAGGGTGAATAGAAGGGGGCTCAGCACACATCCTTGTGGGGCCCCTGTGTTCAATGTGATGGTGCTAGATGTGTTACTCCCGACCCGTACTGTCTGTGGTCTCCCGGTCAGGAAGTCTAGCAGCCAGTTACACATTGAGGTGTTCAGCCCCAGACTGTCCAGTTTAAGGATGAGCTGTTGGGGGATGATGGTGTTGAATGCCGAGCTGAAGTCGATGAACAGCATTCTAACATAAGAGTCCTTCGTGTCCAGATGTGTGAGAGCTGTGTGGAGGGCAGAGGAGATGGCATTGTCGGTTGAGCGATTAGGTCGGTATGCAAATTGGAAGAGATCCAGGGAGGCAGGGAGGACAGATGTGATGCTTTTCATGACTAGCCGTTCAAAGCACTTCATGATTCATGACATGATTCCCAGTCAACATTTTCCTACGTTTTATTAACTTTGTACTCCAACACGGTATTTAATAGTAGTTCAACCTCACGGTCTGTCCACAAAAATGAAAAAAAAAGGAAGAAATAATAACAGGAAGTTGTGGTTGCTTTGAAGAGTTGTGACGGCACTACACTGCCACCTATGGGTTCAGCATATTCATTACAATCTGTGGTGGAAAAAACGGGGAAATATAGATGAAAATTTTAAACATCTGAACATGTATGTACGGAGATTTTTTTTTCCGCATTTATTTTTTATTTATTTTTTTTATTTTTTTTTTTTTTTAATAGAGAGAAAGAAAGAAAAGAGAAAGTGAGACAACAAAACAACAATTATCCACAAAAAGAGCACAAGGCAAACACACCAAACCTCCGTCCACAATCCTGCAAAGCACATGACAGAACACAGCAACGAAACATACAAGCATAAAGACTGATAATATTCATGACCTTGCATTAGATTTCTATATATAAACATACCCATACCTACAAATATATATACAGTATACATACATATATATTTATATTCATTTATATACCCATCTACATATATCTACATATACATCCCTACATCCATTTGTGTGTGGTTGTGAGCATGCATAAGTGAATAAGGTTCCTCCAATAGAACATTTAGTAGCGATTGTGAAGCATCAGAGATCTGTCCCCCCAAAGCCCGAGACAGACGAAAGGGCGATCAAAGCCCAAGACCCCAGGAAGGACCCCGAGCCCAGAGTCCCCAGGACCACCCGAACAGGACGAGCCACTCGTCCACTCCCCAGATCCGACCAAGGGGAAGAACCGGACGAACCCCACCAGGGACCACACACAATGACCCCCCGGGGTCAACAGCGACAAATACACAGGCCCCCGCCAGAGCCCGCTGCACCGATGTAGCCCCAGGGCCGGACACCGATGCTCGGGCACCGGGGACGCCCACCCCTCAGGTCCAGACCCGACAGGACCAGAGGACCCGAGCCCCACCAGGCAGCCACCAGGCCGAGCCGACCAACGCCCAAGCGCCCAGCCCCAGATAGTGAGGGTCCCAAGCACGCCCGCAGGCAGAGGAACACCCACCAGGGGGCCACGTGGCAGGAGCGCGACACTAGGTAGCCTCAGAAGTATCAGAGAGGGGGCAGTCCAAGTCCCAGCCTGACACTTAAACATTCATACACAGACACACTCATTCAGACCCACCCTCATCCTCACCCTCAGTCATAGAAAGACAAACAATAACGACACGCTCCATTCATAATCCCGATGCACACTCTATACCCCCCAGGTCCAAGACATGTACCTGCTCCCTACATGGGGCAGCCCACATCCAAACCCAGGAGGTAGGCCCATTCATTCTGGGGTGGAGAGTAGCAGACATCCAAGATCCGGCCCACCCCGCGCCCCGCCGACAGGACAGGGCAGGACACTCGAGCCCAAGCAGCCCCAGGGGGAGCGCACTGCCAGTCCCGCCCACGGCAAACCCGCAGGCCCCGAACCCCCCCACACCCCAGCACAACCCCTGACGGCCCACCCCCAGAATGTCCGCCAGGCAACCAGGGGGGTAAGAGAAAAATAAATAAATAATATATATATATAAATAAATACATAAATAAATAAAATTGAAATTAACAAATCAAGACCCCGACACACACACCCCCGTCCCCAAATGTACTGTTGGTGAGTGTTGTTCTAAAGTGTACTTAAAAAGGAAAGAGAAGGAGCAAAGGCTGGCATTATACCAGTTTCCCCTCCACTCCAACTCTAACCCAAGCCCTAATTGTCTAAATGCATAATGTTGAGTGAGCATAGGCATGGGGGTGAGATTGGTGTCATCCCGCCACCCATAGCCATAGTGCTCAATCCATTCCCTATATGTGACTTTTATGAAGAAGTTTATGAATGAATGTCTAAAGTGTATATAAAATTGAGTCCCAGGTGTTCTGAACAACAGAGATGTAGAACCATTGCAGCACACCCGAGACTCAAATTCCCTACATGTATTAATTTAAGATGAAGAGGGCGGAGGTGCGTGTTGAGGGATGGGGAGAAAAATATCTGCAGGAACAGTGCTCCCACAGCGAGTCAGCTCCCCCGCTGACCCTGCGTACCCCCCCAGCTCGCCAAGGTCCACCCAAGGAGCGAGGAAAAAGAAACACCTCTCCGACCGCCAGGCCATTGAGCCAAGACCAGAGAGGACACGGCCCCGAGGGCCGCCAACAGCAGAACCAACAGCCCACACCCACCAGGGCCGCCGTGACCCCTGCGAACCGCAGTCAGCCCGCCGTCCAAGAAGACACAAAATCCCACATGGACGACACGGCCAAGAGCGCCCGCCCAACCGCCGACAGAGCCAGGAAGCACCAAGAACAGGCCCCAACCAGGGCCCGCACACCGGCCAAGCATAGTCCAAGACCATCATCAAGGACATCCACTTAATCCCCACCCCAGAAGAAATACTATACCCACCCTTCATATTAACAACTTTCAGAACACATAACACATTAGACACCCAGGCTGGGTTTGCCCGCCCCCTCCCATTGGCCACCAGTCACGCCCCCAGACACCCACCCCCCAGCATATGAACCCCAACCCACCAGCGAGCCGAGAGCCCCCGGCCAGAGCCGGGCACCAGAGCGCCAGCCAGCCCATAGCCCGGCGACCCGCCCGCCAGAGCCCAAGACCCCCGACCCCCACCAGGCCCAAGCCCGGGGACGACACGCCCCCAGAGTCCCAAGCCTCCGGCACCCGCCCCGAAACCACCCCAGCACAGCCGGGTCACCGACCGGCGACCCATGACCGCCGCCACCGACCACCCGAGGGCCCGCATGCCGTCCCTAGCAGATATCCCCCAGAACCCCCCCGGTCCTCCCCAGGTCGAAGACAAGGTCCTCCCCGCCCAAGCAGCCCCAACCCCCCGGCGCCCCAAAC
>JBBPBX010068334.1:0-19154 GCA_038048925.1 Garcialebias charrua
ATATATATATATATTATATATATATATATATATATATATATATATACAGCAAACCCTCGACCTACGTCACCCGCGACCTACGGCAACTCAGACTTACGATTTTATCATATTTAATAAAAATATGATAAAAATTTATTATTATTATTATTTTTTTTTGTGTGTTTAAATGTTATTAATTTCATGTGTATAGCACTTTGTTGCAGCTGTGGTTGTTTTAAATGGCTTTATAAATAAAGTATAATTATTAATATTACGTTTTTATTACAATTTTATCGTATTTACGCAACTTCCGGTCGTTTCCGGTCGCCATTTTACAATTGCGGTCAATGGAGCTCCGCCATAGATGCTCCTGTCAGCTGGCTCTAGAGGACTGTGTGTCCGATCAGGGTTGCCTCATACGGATAAATTTGCTGGAAACACTCGGTCAACTCTGTGGACGTCTCAGGCCCGGAGGAGCAGCCGCGGATCGCCCCGCGATCGCTCCCACAACGCCGCCCGACATGCTAACGACAGCAGCTAACAGAGCAGCTAACACAGGCGAAGACACCGAGCCGACATGCCGCGGAGGGGCCATCTGCGGCCGGGAGCTCGCCGCAAATGTCCGCCTGGCAGTCGGGGGACACCGAGCTAACGCGGAGATACAAAGCCGACAGCCTTTTTGAATGAACTGACATGCTAACCATTGCTGCTAACCGTAGCTAACGCCGAGCTTGTTTTGGATGGAGGAACATCGCGGAGAAACGGCTTTCAGTAAGTTTTTTTTTTTTCTGGCTCCAAATGTATGAAGTTAAGAAGCTAACAGTCATTCTTTTAAACAGTTTTGACCACGTGTGTGCGTGTGGAGCGTAAGGAAGCTGGGGGAGCTCGGACGGGTGCGAGCTGATGCTAAAAGACGAAGGCAGGCTTTGACCAGCTCAAAGTAAGACATTATATTTTTTATTTATTGTACAGTACTGTATTCATTTACTGTACAGTTCTGTGCATGTTTATGGCCTAGTATGTCTGCTTGTTCAGTCTCATGCCATTAAATATGTGTGCGGCGCTCCGTTAGCGGTATAGCCGCGACCTATGTCAGAAACGCGGACCTACGACAGGCAGGTGTTTTTGGTCCGCGAGGTACGACAACATCGACCTAATGGTACAGTCACACCAAGCAGCGTTTTGAACCTCCAAAAAGCTCCTCACGCACGCAAGTGGACGCACTTGTGAATGCAGCGTGTTCAAACCTGAACGCCAGAAGCTGCTGGGTGTGTGGGAGGAGCTTACCGGTATACAGTCCTGCGCACAGAGTCCTGCTCACTCCGCCAGGCGAGGAGCTGTTTATTTCCGTCTCTGTCGAGCAGACTTGACTGGTCGTGAAGGAATTGTCGCGAACACACAGCTACAATGAGTTTCTCTTCCATAGTCCACGACCTCGCGGGTCTTTTCTTTTTTTTTCCGACAAACAATACGTCACATAGTGCGCGCGCACCCTCGTTTCCGCGTCACATAGGGACTCTCCCCCTGCCCCCTCTCTTCTCCCCCCGACTGTCCCTGATTGGTTGACACACCAACCAATGAGGTAGAGTTGAGCGGCGTTTGAAAGTTTGAACCGCAAAATCTTCAGCATGTTGAAGGCTCGGTTTGGAGGCGGAAGCCGGTTCACGTGCACGGAAAAACGCTTCCCAGCACACTCAACACGCACGCGACCTGACGCCAGACGCCAGGAGGTGCCTGGAAGCGCGTCCACCATTGACTTTACATGTAAACTGGACGCTTTGGAGGTCAAAACGCTGCTTGGTGTGACTACACATAAGTCACACCCGTAGGTCCCAATCCCTGACGTAACTCGAGGGCTTCCTGTATATATATATATTTTTTTTTTGAAAAGCAGAGTTATGCAGTTTCCGGTTTTACGTCGTAAACGTAGCGGCGGAGGAATACTGCACTGTACTCTCTAAAAAAGCTAAGTCTGGTCCTCTGGACATTCAAAAAACAAAACAAAACTGTACTGTGAACGTGGATTTATGTCGTAAATGGAACGGAATACGGCAGATGGACCGAGCTGGACGGTGGTTTTACGTCATAAACGTAATAGGGAATACGGCCGATAGACGGAGGAATACTGCGTCAACAGCATCCCAGTAGGCCATAACTCTTTTTTCCCTTCATTATGGCTCCCAAACGTATGTGTTTTTTGATAATTATGTAGGGTACTGTGTTACTGTATTAGTATTACCGTATATGAACATTTTATTTTTGGAAAGAAAACGTTTCATCTTTCATCCAAAAGACTTCATCAGTTTGAGGCCTGCCGACAGGATCTGTCATATTAAAACACATCTTGTTTCAAACCAGTCTGCTGTTGACATCCCAGGCAGCTTTACACATGCAAAATGGAGTCTAAAACAATTGATCATCATGCATAACAATCAAATGTTATTGGCAAAATGGCCGCTTACTACTCACCGAACCAGCCTGAGGACAACTTAGCTCAATCATTTGAGTAGTAAACGGCCATTTTGCCTATAACATTTGACTGTTATGCACTGATGATCGATTGTTTTAGACTCCATTCTGCATGTGTAAAGCTGCCTGGGAACTCCAAAGCAGACTGGTTTGAAACACGTCAACAAGGTGCTACTTAATACGACAGACCCTGTTGGCAGGCCTCAGACTGATGAAGTCTTTTGGATGACAATTTCTTCCAAAAAATAAATTGTCCAGATGACATGATTTAACTTTTTTGTGATTTATTACCTGAATGATTGAGCATACTTACTCTTTTTCTTTGACTACTAGCATTTAGCTATACCGGTAGTTCATCTACTTTTAACTAGAGATTCATTTTTTTCTATTTTTTGGGGGGTGTTTTTAGCTAGCCTTCTGCTAATTTTAGCTTTTATCTGCGTTTTGCTACATTTAGCAATTTCTTTGCTACTTTTAACTAGCAACTTAAATTAACTTTTAATTTTAGCTTTTAAGTAGCCTTTTGGTACTAATTTTAGATATTGAGCTGCTAAATTTAACTTTTAGCCAATATTTTGCTCTTTCTAGCCTATAGCTTGAATTATGCCTCTTTTACCATATTTTCTGGCCTATAAGTCACAGATTTTTGTAAACTAATTTTCATGTCCTGCGACTTATGGGGCGAAGTGACATATCTAGGGATTTTTTCCCATATTTTTAGACCAATTTTTGGCTGAGATCTGACGGTTTCCATTCATTCTGACGAAAAAAATGGAGCAGTACCACTTTCGGCCACTAGGGTCCACCGACCGTTCCCAGCTCATGTGTCCCACAGAAGCCTCTTCTGCTCGGACTCAATCTGTCGCAGCCCGGCCTCCTGAACTCTGGAGGTCTGCACTACGGTACTGTTACCTCAGTGTTTGTTAGCAAAATAGCTCAAGAACCACAGGACAGATTTTGATGAAACTTACAGAAAGTAATCACTGGATGGACATTCACAACAAGTTATCTTTAGGAGATGTTTGAGCGAAAATTCTATTAATTTATCTTTTATTTTCGCAGTCCGCACGATCGTTTGGAAGACCGTCAACGCGAAACAATTTAAATCCAGCTGATTTGACGATTACGTGCATTTATTAAGGAAAAGTTAAAGCTCCGCTGACATCATCTTTTAACTTTCCATAAAATGGCACAACATATATATATATATTAAGATTGACCTCTGATCGTTTTTGCTAAAACAATGTGAAATTAATGAAAATTCCTCTCCAAAATAGTTTAAAATTAGCGCCGTTTTTTTACACGGTAAATTCGGGTTTTTCCGGTCACGTGATTGTGACGTAAGATACAGATCTCTGCTCCAACGGCACATTTCATACAATGTAGAAAGATACAAACGCATCCGTCGAATTTAGCCATTTAAAACTTTAGATTTTAGCGATTTGGCTTCAGTTCGTGAAGAAGAAGTTATTTTGAGTGATAAACAACAAACAGCAATGTTTCTTTTGTCCGTGTTGCTTTTTTTTTCAGGAGAGGTTTCACATACATGAAGTGAGCACCAGATGTCAGCAAAGCTATCGTGATAACTCTTACAGAGCACTGTAGATTGCTCTGCTTTGCTGACATCTGGTGCTCACTTCATGTATGTGAAACCTCTCCTGAAAAAAAAGCAACACGGACAAAAGAAACATTGCTGTTTGTTGTTTATCACTCAAAATAACTTCTTCACGAACTGAAGCCAAATCGCTAAAATCTAAAGTTTTAAATGGCTAAATTCGACGGATGCGTTTGTATCTTTCTACATTGTATGAAATGTGCCGTTGGAGCAGAGATCTGTATCTTACGTCACAATCACGTGACCGGAAAAACCCGAATTTACCGTGTAAAAAAACGGCGCTAATTTTAAACTATTTTGGAGAGGAATTTTCATTAATTTCACATTGTTTTAGCAAAAACGATCAGAGGTCAATCTTAATATATATATATATATATGATCAGAGGTCAATCTTAATATATATATAAATATATGATCAGAGGTCAATCTTAATATATATATAAATATACAGTATATATGTGTATGTATGTATGTATGTATATATGTATGTGGTGCCATTTTATGGAAAGTTAAAAGATGATGTCAGCGGAGCTTTAAGCTCAGACACATCTTTGCTATAATCTTCAGCAAACAAATATATTTTTTAGGTGTTAATCTTGTTAAATTTTAAAGAAATGAAGCGTATCCGCTCGCTGCGTGTGGACGCTTCGCAGCACCGACGTAGCAAAACTATTTTTTTTAATTCAGCTGATTTGAACATTACGTGCATTTATTAAGGAAAAGTTCAGCTCAGACACATCTTTGCTATAATTTTCAGCAAACCAATTATTGCTTTTAAGTATTAATCTTGTTAAAGTCCTACTGTGCACGCTCCTGTGGCCATTTGCCATGGCGCGTAACATATGTGACGCGTCAGCGGTGACGCATAATAGATGCGACGTATACGGAGGTGCGACACGTTTATGGATTTTTCCACTTTATTGGAAATAATTGGACTAATGCGACTTATGGGGCAGAGCGACTTAAAGGGGGGAAAGTACGGTAGCTCTACAGCTCAGATTCAGCTTCTTTAACTAATTTCAGCAAAATTATTCAGAAACACACTGTGTTTCTGCAGAAATGCCATTTCTCTGGGTTCTCACTAAATCCAACCCTAATTTGACAGAAACTCGGTGGTCATGTCTCAGTTCAACTCCACAGAATTCAGTCACACGTTCCCTCATAGAAAAGTGGAGAAGCCACATAATCTGTGCACAATAAAACAACAGTGAGTGACTGCAATTACAACTGCTAACATCTCCAGCGTTATTGTTTTTCCATGGTGCGCTGCACAAAAAGGGAGTGTGGTTATTGAACAGGAAAAAAAAAAAAAACTGCTGCAAACATAAGATTGGTTCGAACATACAAAGAGGCACTAATTCTGAAATGGGCCATGACATAATGTAGATTATTGCTGGTCGCAGAGTGGAGTTAATCAGCTCGCCAAATGAGTGATGAGAGGAGCCGAGGAGAGGACACCCCCTCGCTCTCCCCATTATCTGATGACGTGCAGAGAGGCTACCTAGAGTGAGCACACAGACTTCATGCTTGTGCAGTGGGCTGTGGCTCGTGCTGGGCGCCCCGCTCGCATCAGATAATTGGTAGAGCACCCCCACATGAAGCTCTGTGCCAGGGGGACGGCATGCAGCGAAAAACACACAACTTCAGCAGATGGTTTGCCTGATGAACAAACAGCATGCGGATGGATATGGAGCACTAGAAGGAATCGAGGGCTCACTCACAATATAGAAAAAGCAGTATCAGACAGGAGGAATAAATGTGTTTGAATGTGCCCGTGCACATCCTGAGTGGCATACAACGCAACGAAAGTGGAAAGATCTAAAGCCGACTGACAGCTGATTTGTTCATTATCACACAACATTGGTTCCCATCAGTATTTCCAAACAATCCACGGTGTCAGGAAATCAAAAGACAGTTGAGCAGCCGTGGAGGGAAGAGAAAAACAAATATGTCACAGTAATGACACGATACGATGTATCGGGCCTTTGATGACACAATAAACAAGCAAGCTGAGCAAAAGGATGTGCCGAGATGGTGACAACGGCAAAGAGGATATCATTACAGTCCTTCGGTTGGTTTACTTCACAGTATGGGTCAGAAGAAATAAGGGAGCTGAATCAATGTGACAGGGTTAATGACTGTTTCTCTCTTCTAAACTCTGGCTGTGGAGCAGTTGGGCCTCGGGGAGCCCAGGTGACAGTTACACTTTCTGTCATAGCCAGCCAGTCACACACCATCTCTTCACCTCACTTCACTTCATCGCCATCATGCCACAGCCCCTCCTCCGTTGACATTAGCACACAGCCTGAGCAGCACAGCTCCTCACCTGCAGGCCTCACAGGACCCCAGCAGGCCTAAATTTAAACCAGCTGATTCCTCACACCCTCATCAGTCTGTTGCTAAAGTCACAACAAGAGCTGCGTAAATGAACACACGGTTTTTCTTGGTTTGTGTGATACTAAATACAAATGTATGAAGAAGATAGTCCATGTTTGAGACTCAGTGAGATAATGCTAGAAACACAATCAGGACTTTAGAATTAACAGTTGTAAGACAATACAGTAGCCCCTCGTTTTTTGCGGGGTTTAGGGAACCACGCCCCCCGCGATAAGTGAAAAACTGTGAAGTGGGTATACAGTAGTCCAAGTTGAAGTTTAACTCCCAATCTCCCTCCTTCTGTGTAATATTACAGTATTTAAATTTAAATTGTTGATGCAGCACGGAGCAGAAATGTACTTCTTGATCGACCACACTGTAACAACTGAACAAAGAAGTTCTAAAATAATTAAAAATAACTTCTACCACTTTTATGTTCTGCGATTATGACAATTTTACGATGTGACACACTTTGAATTTTAAGTTGGAAGACAAAAGTTGATCAGTGCAGCTGGACAGCAAAGGGTTAACCCTTCACAAAGCTGCTTCAGCCGGAGGAGAAATGTGGGCGTGGCATAGAGTGGAGATCATGGCCACATTGTTGCAGGAGGGAGCTTCACCCTGCACGTGTGGGCTGCACACAGGTGCTAAATCGTTTAAAATAAAATATTTTAATCAAACAATCCATGCCGCTCGTGCAGCTCATCCATCAATCAACCAGTTGTGTGTCATGTCCACTTTTAATTTGAAAAACCGTGAAAGAGCAAGTCCACGAAAGTCAAACCGCGAAGTAACGAGAGACTGCTACTGTATAGTTTGACTCTTAACTGTGGTAAAACTGTAAATACTGCAAGTACTGCTGACCGTTCACAACAATATAAGAAACAAATTGATACACATGGTCTGTAATGTCCTTGTTTTTAATGTTATTGCATACATTTATTTGCTCTTGATTGTTACAGTATTTGCTGTATAATACAATTATAGTACCACATTTAATTAATTGTGTTGATGTTTGGGGAACAGCATGTAAAACTATAACAAAGCCTATTTTTATCCTACAAAAAAGAGCTATAAGAATTATAACAAGAATGCATTATTGTCACCCTACAAGTATATTACAGTATTTTGTAAATTGAAACTACTGAACTTTTATGGTCTGGTGGAATATATATTTTTTAATTAATGTATAAAGCACAAAATTACACACTACCTTCAAATATTCAAAAGCACTTTGTAAAAAGGAAAAGTTGTTATAATCTCAAGGGAACAGACATTTTTGTTAAACCACAGTATAGAACTTGTTTAAAGGGTCGGATTACTTTAATATATGGAATAGTTTGGAAAATGATGTCAAAAAAGCTAAGTCTATGTCTTTATTTAAGAAAATGATTAGGAAGAAATTCCTAAAACGATATATATAAATGTTTAAATACTAAATGTACTATAAATCGGCAAATTGTTATGAGTTATTAATTTTGTTCATGGATAATCATTGTTTGACCTGATTGTTTGAATTGGTTTTTGTTTAAAGAAGGGGCAGATATATAAGAATTTTATTCTTCTTCTGCTTCCTTTCATCTTAAATCTGTTTTTTTTCCCTCCATATACTTTGAAATTGTGTTTTTTGTGTTTTATATTTAAAATGAATAAAATAAATGAAATAAAAATACAGTAACTTTGCTATGGCTCATCTAAGCCAAAGGTGATGGAACAGTTTCTCAACTCTTTGAGACGCCAAGTCAAATCTAAATATATATATTTTTTCATCGAAGTGGAGACAAAGTATTTCCAAAACACCCTTACACGATTTTGCTCAAAGGCATTGTTTAGAGCAGGGCTATTCAACTGGTGGCCTGGGGGCCAAATCAGGTCCATGGGTGAGCTCAGTTCGGTCCACCATTGGGTTCATTTTAATCAAAATTAGATTTTAAACCATAAAACAAACTAACTTTATGACAATAACTGCTGGATGTCCAGCCCGATGAGCTCTTGGCTTTCATAACTGTGCCCCCCAAGTAATTTAGTTCAATAGCCCTGGTTAAGAGTGTACTAACACTAATGTAAAAAATGACTACATTTTTTCATTTTACTTCATTGCCTTGTGATATTTTCTGATCATAAACAGGTCTACAGAGTCACAAAACAAAGACATTAAGTCAGATTTTTTTCTACTTTTTATTTACCAACAAAACAACATATTTTATAATATACAGTATTATTATATTATTAACATTTAATTGGGTGCACCTTCAAGAATAAACATCTACATCTACTGAAGTAATTCTGATCAATACTATAATGAGCAGTATTTTGTTTAAACTAAAGCTAATCATTCCCAAACGCTCAAGTACAAAATTATATATGTATAAATATAATTACTGTATATATTTTCTGAATAAATTAGTTTTTTTAGGCATTTGCATCTTGCTTTTGATAATTTAAAGGAACATTTGGGCGATGTGTCCAACTGACTGCACCTTAATGACACAGAAAAGGAACTGTGCAGGAAGTAGGTTGGTGTGAGAATAAACCCCACGTGTGAGTGTTTGACCACACTTTGGAAAAGTTGCTGATTTAGAGCAAAAGGCCATCTGTGCCATTTTCTTTGACCTTTGTGGATGTGACAGTGAGGAATTCCCTCAGGTTGTGTGTGTGTGTTTGTGCTTCTATTTGATTATGATAACATTATGGCTTTTTTTATGTGAAACAGACAGAAAGGATTCCAGCAGTTTGGGGCTCTAAAAACACTGTTCACAAAGATTTACTGGGTACTTTTGTACAAAAGTTGTTGATCTTTGAAGTAGTTAAAAACAGCAGATACCAAAAATAAACTGACTAAATGTAGCATGCCCGCAAAACTCCTCAATGTTTCTTTCTGCTTGTTTGTCAGAGTTTTTGTGCCTCGTCACAGTGAGGATGACCTCCTTATTTACTCCTGTGTACCTTGGTCACAACACTGTCAATCCAGCATCGACCATGTGGCATCACGTGTGCCCATGTGACGTCATGTGCACCGCAGTATGAAAGCATTGACGGGAGCGCCGCTTCAACTCGCTCTTTATTTGTTCCTGTTGTTTTTGCTTTATCTTTTTTTGTGCCTACACTGTACACCCACGCTACGGGTATGACCGCGACACACTTTTGGGAGTTTTATGTGTCTCTGCCTTGCCATCATAGTTCAGTTCCCGGCCCCCTTCCTGCCTCGGGATCAGGCTCCAGCCTGTCATGGCGGCCGTCTCCATGATCCTCCATCTGCCTGCACGGACTGAGCTCTACGGAACAGTTTGGTTCTACGGGGAAACCGTTGGTTACGTATTGTAACCCTAGATTCTATGAGTATAAGCGTAGCCCTTTAAAAGGCTACGCTATATGGGTTTATCCCTCGCTTCGCGCCATAACACTGAAAAACTTTAGTCTACGCCCACCTGTTGGGGGGCCACGCCCTGGTCCGCATAAATACGCTCCCGGACCGGGCAGTTGTTCCCAAAGGCAATACTTTTCTTCTGTCATTGAGAATCAGTGAGGCCCCCGTTTTAAAGGGCTACGCTTATACTCATAGAATCTAGGGTTACAATACGTAACCAACGTTCTATTACATATAAGCTCCGCCCTTTAAAAGGCTACGCTATATGGGTTTAAAGGCGGAGTAGGATATGGTCCATGCCTCACTGGGTCTAACTGAGAACCATAACACACTCTGGCAACTGCCAACACCTCAATAAGCATAATGATGCACCATCAAGGAGAATGACTTCCGTACGGCTTCGAGGCGATTCTGGTCCACCATCCGGCGTCTCAGGGGGGGAAAGCGGTACGCGACCAACACCATTTATGGTGGGGATGGCGTGCTGTTGACCTCAACTCGGGATGTTGTGAGTCGGTGGGCGGAATACTTCGAAGACCTCCTCAATCCTACTGGCACGTCTTCCACTGAGGAAGCGGAGCCTGGGGACTTTGGGTCGGGCTCTCCAATCTCTGGAGCTGAGGTCACCGAGGTGGTTAAAAAGCTCCGCGGTGGCAGGGCTCCAGGGGTGGATGAGATTCGCCCTGAGTTCCTTAGGGCTCTGGATGTTGTGGGGTTGTGTTGGCTTACGCGACTCTGCAATATTGCGTGGACATCGGGGGCAGTTCCCTTGGATTGGCAGACTGGGGTGGTGGTTCCCCTATTCAAAAAGGGGGACCGTAGGGTGTGTTCCAACTATAGGGGGATCACACTCTTAAGCCTCCCTGGTAAGGTCTATTCAGGGGTTCTGGAGAGGAGGGTCCGTCGGATAGTCGAACCTCGGATTCAGGAGGAGCAATGTGGTTTTCGTGCTGGTCGTGGAACACTGGACCAGCTCTACACCCTCAACAGGGTCCTGGAGGGCGCGTGGGAGTTTGCCCAACCAGTTTACATGTGCTTTGTGGACTTGGAAAAGGCATTCGACCGCGTCCCTCGGGGGGTTCTGTGGGGGGTACTCCGGGAGTATGGGGTACCAGGCCCATTGATATGGGCTGTTAGGTCCCTGTACGACCGGTGTCAGAGCTTGGTCCGCATTGCCGGCAGTAAGTCAGGCTCGTTTCCAGTGAGAGTTGGACTCCGCCAAGGTTGCCCTTTGTCACCGATTCTGTTCATAACTTTTATGGACAGAATTTCTAGGCGCAGCCAAGGTGTTGAGAGGATCCGTTTTGGTGGCCTTAGAATCGCTTCTCTGTTTTTTGCAGATGATGTGGTCCTGTTGGCTTCATCAGATCGTGATCTACAGCTTTCGCTGGAGCGGTTTGCAGCCGAGTGTGATGCGGCCGGGATGAGGATCAGTTCCTCCAAATCCGAGGCCATGGTCTTGAGCCGGAAAAGGGTAGCATGCCCTCTCCGGGTCGGGGATGAGGTCCTGCCCCAAGTGGAGGAGTTTAAGTATCTCGGGGTCTTGTTCACGAATGAGGGAAAACTGGAGCGTGAGATCGATAGGCGGATAGGTGCAGCATCCGCAGTGAAGCGGGCTCTGTACCGGTCTGTCGTGGTGAAGAGAGAGCTGAGTCGAAAGGCAAAGCTCTCAATTTACCGATCGATCTACGTTCCCACCCTCATCTATGGTCATGAGCTTTGGGTTGTGACCGAAAGAACGAGATCTCGGATACAAGCGGCTGAAATGAGTTTTCTCCGCAGGGTGTCTGGACTCTCCCTTAGAGATAGGGTGAGAAGCTCAGTCATCCGGGAGGGACTCGGAGTAGAGCCGCTGCTTCTCCACATCGAGAGGAGCCAGTTGAGGTGGCTCGGGCATCTGGTTAGGATGCCTCCTGGACGCCTCCCTGGGGAGGTGTTCCGGGCATGTCCCACCGGGAGGAGGCCCAGAGGAAGACCCAGGACACGCTGGAGGGACTATGTTTCTCGGCTGGCCTGGGAACGCCTTGGGATTCCCCCAGAGGAGCTGCTCTTTGTGGCTAGGGAGAGGGAAGTCTGGGCCTCCCTACTTAGGCTGCTACCCCCGCGACCCGACCCCGGATAAGCGGACGAAAATGGATAGATGAATGGATGGATGCACCATCAAGGAAGCAGAAGATGCATATAATTAACAGGTGTGCAAACCTCAGTACCTGATGTTTACTGAATAATCATTCAATCATGACAGTAATCATCAATAAAGACAGAGGCCAACTGTATCGTTTATCAATAGTTTTATTGATAATGATATGAATTACTCAGCCACCACCCTGAGGACAGAATGTGTCAGTGAAGATCTGGAAACATCCTGTAAATAAAAACGAATGAAAGGAGTTGGTGATGACCATGACGCAACAGCACAAATTTCCTGCATAGAGAGGCCCTTGTGCAATGCTGTAGAAGTCACAAATCCTCTGGTAGAGTGACCTCTAATACTTTCCGGAGGCTGAAGGTCAGAGGAGCTGTACGCCTGTGAGATGGCTTCACATAGCCAATGCGACAGGTGCTGAGAGGTCAAGGGTTGACCTTGAGACTGTTTTCTAAAGTGCACAAACAGTCTATCAGATTTATGCGCTGCAGCAATGCGTGTCACATAACATTTAAGTGCCCGCACGGGGCAGAGCAAGTTCAGACGTTCCTCTTCTGCATTAGTGTGAGGAGGAAGGCAGAACCCATCCATCGTAATAACTCTAGACCTAAATGAGCTTGTTATGCTCTTAGGGATAAAGGCGGGGTTTGGTCTAAGTTCTGCTGAACTACCATCCCCTTGAATTTTAAAAAGAGAAGGAGAGCCGGAAGGGCCTGTCAAGTCACTCACTCTTTTAGCTGATGTTAGAGCTAACAACAATGCTGTTTTTAGGGACAGATATTTTAATGGTATTTTGTCTAAAGGCTCAAAAGCTCTGCAGAGAGTGGTGAAGGCTGCACAGAAGTCTGTTGGAGTCAGTCTCCCCACCATCACAGACATTTACACCTCTAGATGCAGGAAAAGAGCCACCTGTATCATGAAAGACCTCACTCATCCAGCACACTCACTCTTTGCCCCACTCCCCTCAGGACGGAGGTTGAGGAGCATCAAGTGTAGAACCACTAGACTGAGGAACAGCTTCTACCCTGAGGCTGTTAGACTCATGAATAAATAAAAATAAAATTAAAATAAACACTGCAAAATATCACATCATGGTGATGCTGATATGTTTTCTTGTTGCTGTGTTCATCTGTGTTCATCTGTGACCATCTGCTCATACAAACTCATGTTCGTGCTGCTGTTTATTCCCACTATATTAGGCTTAGTGTATTACTAGTTGATGTTTTTCTTAGTTAGTTCTCGATGTTATTACTGTTTTTCTCTTTCATTTGTTGTTGGATGTAACTGGGACCTCGTGTACATAATCTCGTTTTCATCTCATGTACCACATGCGGTGCAAATGACAATAAAGACTCTCTGACTCTGACTCTCTGACTCTGACAAATGGGCTCTTGGTTAGTGCATTCAGTACAGTGACTAGATCCCATTGAGGGGCCAAAGTACGTGAAATTGGTCTAAGATGACGTGTGCCTTTTAGAAAGCGTTTCATCAAGGGATGATTGAACACTGTTCTATCGTTGAAGCCTTCATGACAGGAGGAGATTGCCGCAGCGTATGTTTTAATTGTGCTAAAGGCCAGGTTCCTGTCCAACAATAATTGTAGATATGACAAAATGGAGCCCAGGGAACATGAGGATGGTTCAAGCCTGTTTCTCAAGGTACCATCGCTGAAAAGCAGCCCATTTTGATGCGTAAACAGTCGTGGTGGACTTTGCACGCGCTCCCTGAATAGTACAATTAGAAAACCCAAGACTTTCTAAACGTTGTCATTCAGCACCCAGACCAACAGAAGTTGGCCTATCACAGGGAAACTCTTTATTGCTCCCCCCGCCTGTAAGAGGACGTCCTCCCTCCAAGGCAGCTTCCATGATTGGCCTGCTAGCTGCTGTAGCACTGGAAACCATGGTGCGTTCGTGCGCTTCGGGGCGATCAGAATCATTGATAAGTTTTCCTCCCTCACTCTCTCCAGTAGTGCTAGCAGCAGGGGGACTAGGGGAAAAGCATAGATCAGCGTTTTGGGCCACGGTTTGTGGGCAAACGCGTCTACTCCCAACGGGGGAGTGTCCTGGGAACTTAAGGAGAAGAACAGAGGGCATTGAGTGTTCTCCCGAGTGGCCAATAGGTCCACTTTTGCTCTCCCGAACTTGCTCCAAATTACTAATTATTAAATTATCACTTGGATGTTCTGTGTCTGCTGGACCCAGTTCTGGAGGGCAGTCACCATCCGTTGCCGCGGTCGTTATTATATCATGCTGCTAACGGGACTGCACTGATAACGGAACCACACTGCCCCATGCTGCTAACGGGACAATGTTTCTAACAGAGCCACACCGCTAACAGAATCACACCGCTAACAGTACAATGCTGCTAAAAAAAAACTTACAGCCAACAGTACCATGCTGCTAACGGGAATGTGTTTTTAACAGAATCACACTGCTAACAGAACCATGCTGCTAAAAGAACATCACTGCTAATAGGACTATAACCATACTGCTAATAGTACCATGTTGCTAAGAGAACCTTACCACTAATAGAACCACACCACTAAGAGCACCATGCTGCTAATAGGACTATGTTGCTAACAGAACCACATGGCTAACAGAACCACGCTGCTAATAGGACCATGTTGCTAACAGAACCACACTGCTAACAATAACACGTTGCTAACAATACCATGCAATACCATGCTGCTAACAATACCATGCTGCTAACAATACAAGGCTTCTAACAGTAGCATGCTGCTAATTGGACCATGTTGCTAAGAGAACCACACTACTAACAATTAGGGATGGGGCCGATCTGATCCGGTATCGGCCTCCGATACCAGCATAATTTACGTATCAGATTTTTCAGATCCAACCTGCCAATATTTCCGATCCATCATGCATGTCTATCTTGAAACTTCTCATTTGATTCCCTGCCAGCTGCTCTGCACGTTGGCTTCAAACTATGAAATGGATGTCCTGAATGGAGGTGTGTCTCATGAACCCAGAGTAATAAGACCCGTAATAAGTAAGTAATAAGAACAATACCAAACTGCTAACAGAACCACACTGCTAACAATACCATGCTGCAGACATTTCTTTTTCACTTTTGGTGCCTTGTATTTGTATTTTTGTTGCATACTTTGGTACTTCTTGGTAATTCTTTGGTAATTCTTGAAAAACTATTTGTGAACAGACTAGATCAATTTATAGACAAACAAAATATTCTAAGCAATAGTCAATATGGGTTCAGAGCTAAAAACTCTACATCAATGGCTCTCATGGAATTAATGGAACAAATAACAACTGCTGTTGATCAAAAACAATATTGTGTCAGTATTTTTGTTGATTTAAAAAAAGCATTTGATACTATTGATCACACCATTCTCCTAGAAAAACTGAACAAATATGGTATTAGAGGACCAGCATTACAGTGGGTATCTAGCTATTTGAAAGATAGGAAACAGTTTGTACAAATAAATGATGTAAGATCTGACCTCTGTAATATCACATGTGGAGTTCCCCAGGGCTCTGTGCTGGGACCAAAGCTATTTATTTTATATGTGAATGACTTGGTAAATGTGTCAGGACTCCTTAAATGTATACCGTATTCTTCGGTGTATAATACGCTCCGGTGTATAATACGCTTTGTCATATTTTTGGAAATAAATCAGAAAAACCCTTAGATAATACGCTTCGGTGTATAATACGCGCTGCCGTGACAGTCTTTTTTATGGCCACTAGATGGCGCCAAACCCATTGAAACTGCAGTGATGCAACCGTGACCTCAGAAACATTTCTCTGATCGCTCTCAGTAATGAACTTTTTGTGAGTTATTCCTGAAGGGACAGTAATACTTTTATTACTTTTAATTTGAATCAAACATTACAAATTGTCAGAAAGATAAAGTGTTAGTTTCAGATGTCAGCATTTTATGATAAAAACTGATCTTAACACTACACACAACACTGTTAACCTGTTGGTTTGGTTAAAACAACGTCATTAAAGCGTCACATATGGGACCTATGTTAATGATAATAGCAAAAACAGATATTGTTCATCTGATTATTAATTAGGACAAAAACAAGTCAGAGTCAGAGTCAGAGTCAGAGAGTCAGAGTCAGAGAGAATTTATTGTCATTTGCACCGCATGTAGTACATGTGTTGAAAACGAGATTATGTACACAGGGTCCCAGTTACATCCAACAACAAATGCAAGAGAAATACAATAATAACATCTAGGATTAACTAAGAGAGACATCACATCAGCTAGTAATACACTAAGCCCTAATGTAGTAGAAAAACATCATTATAAACAGCAGCACGAACATGAGCAGATGGTCACAGATGAACGCAGCAACAAGAAACAGATCAGTACAGTATCAGTATGATGTGACATTTTGCAGTGTTTATTCTTATTATTTATTTATTCATGAGTCTGACAGCCTCAGGGTAGAAGCTGTTTCTCAGTCTAGTGGTTCTACATTTGATGCTCCTCAACCTCCGTCCCGAGGGGAGTGGTGCAAAGAGTGAGTGTGCTGGGTGAGTGAGGTCTTTCATGATGCAGGTGGCTCTTTTTCTGCATCTGGAGGTGTAAATGTCTGTGATGGTGGGGAGACTGACTCCCACAGACTTCTGTGCAGCCTTCACCACTCTCTGCAGAGCTTTTCTCTCTGCAACTGTGCAGCCTCCATGCCACACATTGATACTGGAGCACAGGACGCTCTCCACTGCACACCTGTAGAACGAGGTGAGGACTGGGCTTCTCAGACCGGCTCGTCTCAGCCGTCTGAGGAAGTAGAGTCTCTGATGACCTTTCTTGATCAGGCTGGTGGTGTTATTGCTCCAGCTGAGGTTATCATTCAAGTGTACACCCAGGTATTTGTAGCTGGAGACCACCTCCACCGCAGATCCACCTATATACAGTGGGGTGTGGGTGTGTTTGTTCCTTCTGAAGTCCACAATCATCTCCTTCGTCTTCTTCACATTCATGTGAAGGTTGTTCTCTTTGCACCAGCTCTCCAGATGTTCCACCTCCTGTCTGTAGCTGGATTCATCATTATCTGTGATGCATCCCACCACAGCTGTATCATCTGCAAACTTAACAATATGACAGCCTGGATGTGTGGCTGTACAATCATATGTGAGCAGAGTGAACAGAAGAGGGCTCAGCACACATCCCTGAGGAGAGCCAGTGCTGAGGGTGATGGTGGAGGAGGAGAAGTTGTGGATCTTCACGGACTGTGGTCTGTCTGTTAAGAAGTCTAAGACCCAGTTACAAATAGAGGGGCTTAGTCCAAGTGTGGATAGTTTGTCTATCAGAGTTTGGGGGATCATGGTGTTGAAGGCAGATGTGAAGTCCACAAAGAGCAGACGCACGTATGAGTCCTTCTGATCCAGGTGGGTGAGAGCAGTGTGGACCACGGAGGAGATGGCGTCCTCTGTTGATCGGTTCTCACGATATGCATATTGATGAGGGTCCTCGTTGATGTTGACGGCTGTCTTGATGTGGGACATGACCAGTTTCTCAAAACATTTAGCGACTATCGGGGTGAGAGCCACCGGTCTATAGTCATTCAGACCAGTCACTGTGGAGCTTTTTGGGACTGGGATGATGGTGGCGGTCTTCAGGCAGGTGGGAACTGACTCCAGTGCAAGTGAGGTGGTGAAGATGTCAGCCAGCACCTCACAGAGCTGGTCCGCACATTCCTTCAGAACTTTCCCTGGGATGTTGTCTGGACCCGTAGCTTTATGAGGGTTGATCCTTCTGAGACTGCCTCTCACTTCTGCTGCGGTCACTTTGAGGTGCTCCTCGTCTGGTGATGAGGTGAGTCTGGTGCTAGTTGGTCTGTTTGGATCATCAAAACGTGCATAAAACTTATTGAGGGCATCAGGCAGGGATGGGTCCCTGGGGCATTGTTTGCTTTTGCCCTTGTAGTCTGTTAAGCATTTGATGCCCTGCCACATGCTCCTTGGATCATGTGAGGTGAACTGTCCCTCGATCCTCTGTGCATACGCGGCTTTGGCCTTCTTTATGCCATCATCCAGTTCTCTCCTGCACTTTCTCAACTCCTCAGTATCTTTAGACTTGAATGCAGTGTCCCTGGCTGCCAGCAGGGTGCGGACATCCTTATTTAGCCAGGGTTTTTGATTGGGGTAAAATTTAACACACTTTCTTATGGATACATTTTCAGCACATGTACTGATGTAACCCAGGACAGAGGAAGCATAAAGCTCCAGGTCAATTGAATTTCCATTCGTAGCTGCCTCTTTGAAGACAGACCAGTTTGTGTTTTCAAAGCAGTCTCTTAGCATGGGGGAACTATCTTGGCGCCACGATGTGATCACTCTTTGTTCTGGCATCGAACGTCGGAGTGGGGGGAGCTGTCTAGGGACCAATAGCAGGGAGCGATGGTCGGAAGCCCCGATCGGTGGGCGTGGCTTCGCCGTGTACGCCCCCTTCACATTCGTGTAGACCTGGTCTAATGTCTTATTTCCTCGTGTTTCTGTGAAAGTCTCTTCTTAAAAAAAAGTCTCTTCTGAGGAGATTGTCCTGAGCTCAAACTAAAATGAGATAAACAGTGTCACTGAATCTTCACTGCAGGTTTGAGAAGGGAAATCCTTCATGAATAACATTTTGGAATAACATTTGCTATTCAGCATGAATTTAAACAGTTTGAATAAACAGACTACAGGGTGCATTAGCGCCCATAGCGGCCGAAACTGGTACTGCACCATTTTTGGCCAAAATGAAAAACGGCGAATCAGAGCTAAAAATGGGTCTAAAAATATGGGAAAAAATCCATAGATAATACGCTTCGGTGTATAATACGCAGGATATTCAAATGAGCAAAAAAAGTGCGTATTATACACCGGAGAATACGGTACTTTTTGCTGATGATACCACATTTTTCTGTTTAGGTGAAGATATAGAACAGATGCTGGAATTGATAAAGACAGAATTTACCAAAATACAAACTTGGTTTAAAATCAATAAATTATCATTAAATCTAGAAAAAACTAATTACATGATATTCAGTAATAAAAAGAAAACTGTTGACGTTCCACTCAAAATTGAGGGTGTTGAGATTTGTAGAGTGAGTGAGGTGAAGTTTTTGGGTGTTATCATTGACGACAAACTGACATGGAAACAACACATAAATTCTGTAAGAATAAAAATAGCTAAATCAATTGCAGTACTATACAAGGTCAGAGACC
>JBBPBX010068337.1:0-19154 GCA_038048925.1 Garcialebias charrua
GTTGGTCAGCTTTAGAGAAACCTGCCCTCTGATCTGTGAACAGAACGCTGTGTTGTGTGATTTTACTGCGAGACCCTCTGGTCAAAGCCACAGAGGAAACTGGTTGCCTTGTCAGCTCTCCTTAAAGCTGAAGGAGACGCCCTCTAGAGGGTTGGAGGGTGAAGTGTTTTCAGTGTAAAATGCTGCTCTGTTACTGTTCATTTCTTAAGTGACAATATTGGAAACTGTTAAGAGTTAACAACATATTCTTTAGTTTAAAACTTATGGCTAAAACTACACAAGATATATTTTGCACTGTTTTGCACTACAAGAAAGAAGCCTAATGCTTGAGTTGTTAATTATTTTAAAACTCTCTGGACCTAGTAGTGACATTTTCTTAATAGAGATTATTTTGTGGTAGAGCAGTTTTCAAAATAAATTATGGCAAAAGGACACCCTATGCTTTTTTTTCATTCCTATTGCAAGTTTTATACCAAAAACATATTGCGATATATATCGTTATTGCCACCCTTCACAATTCATATCGTGATGTGAATTTTATGCCATATCGCACATTCCTAATGAGGACAATAACTAATTTGTTTGTTGTGCTTTTTCAGATACGTTATGAGAACGATATATGTCCCACATAGAACGCATAGAGCAACACCTAAGAGCACCTGGGTCCATTTCCATGCCTCTTTTGAGTCTGCACTGCTAAAAGTACTCTGAAAGCTCAACTGTGGGCGGGACGTGGCCGTCATCATCATCATCATCATCATCATCATCATCAGCGCTCATGAATGGTCATAGGGTTTTTTAAGACGGACCAGCCTATGCGGCCATTTAGCAGAACTGTCTTGTGAATGTGGCTATTGAGTCCCGGTAAAACATTTGCACTAAAGATTATAGACTAGATCAAATCAGCAGCATTTGTGTTGCAACATGTTGCAACACATTTCAAATAGGTCATCATCACACTTAATGAGCATGTTACCAGCACACTTTCCTGATGCCAACAGTAGTGGTACATGAGCAACCCATCTGGTTGATTAGTTTGTCAGCTTAGTGCTCGTTGTTGCAGTGATAGAGTAATTGATTTCAGTTCAGGGTCTAATCAAAATGTGGATACATTAATTAAAGTGAAAATCTGCCGTCCTTACTTTTGGGATTCAATGACCGACATGTTCCAACATACAAACAAGAGTTTTTCACTACTAAAACATATACAGTTGCAAAACCAATGCATGCATGAGTCTCAGAATTAAAAACATGCATGAAAATTTTATGCATATTTATCGAGTTATCCCATTGTCAAAAGGCTCAGATAAATTCAAACAATGCTTATGTGTTAATGTCCAACTCCGTTAAAATAATCTTGTTAAACTTGAAACATAAATGTTTTTAAGGCATTGACAAATATATTGGATAAATCATACAACAGTTTTTTATTAAAATAAAGTGATTCCGCTACTTTGAGTGCAGGTGTATCTCTTTCACTTTCAGTCCCTCTCTCCTCCCCCATAGTGCTGCCTGAAACTGGGCTGGTGGGAAAATGGGAATGTGGTGATCAAGATTGGGCCTATATGACCTCCAAGCTAAAAATACACTGTTTACTCAAGACCACTGCCAAGAAATTCTGGCCTAGGCAGAGGACAGGAGGGGAAAAGTCATGTTTTGAGACCAGAGGAGGATGAGGAGGGGTGTGGGGGACAGGAAGTCTGAGTTGTGAGTGAAAACGTGTGTGTTGTCAGCAAGAAATTTTATGATTTAGAGTAAGTGGCTTTTTAGTTTGAATGAAGTTCTGTTTGTAACAGTTTATGATGAAAATTAAAGCCTTCCATACTTTACGCTCTAATCAGAGCCAGTGTGTGATGGTTGACCAACAAGACGGCATACATCCAGACGCACAATTACCTGGGGGGCCCACACCTACGCTCTTCACGCAAACTTGTTTCATTTATGCACACACCTTTAGGGTCACCAACAAAATACATCCCGACACACTGGTTTCTTTATGTCAGAAATATGCAGTTGCCACCTTAAAAAAGAAATATGTCAAGCTCGTTAAGAACTGTCAAAGAAGAAGGGAAGGCGCTAATGACAAAGCAGATGGAACGAATTATGAAAAATGAGGTTCTCAGGTTTGTGTTCTCATCTGGGTACAGTTTGTTTTCTGCCACGTCCAAACTATCGGTAGGGATGTGAGACAAAAAGTAGCATGAGAATGAAATAAATAGGTAAAAATGTAAAAACAGATTTGAGTGTTAGAACAGCTGGAGGGAACAAGCAGCTGAGGAGTTTTCTACTCTCGGCCTGTCAATCATCCACACCTTCAAAATCGAGATCTGTAAATGAGTGACAGATTTCTGCACAGAAAAACACCTACCAGGTATTACTGTAGGTTACTGCGCTTCTGTTAGAACAGAAAAAATGAGGTTGACATTCAACAGAATGTCAACTAATACTTGTTGCAGGTTACTAATAATTAGGCCTGTGGTAATAAACAATAAATCAGTTAATCGCAATTATCAACCTCATTTTCATTTATCGGCTTTATCGTTTCTTCAGGTCTCTCTCTTTCTGTTGGACAGTGGATGAAGACTCAACTCCGGTGATCTTCACTGACCCCTCCCTTTCTCTTTAAAATCTGTTTTAACTGTCCAAAAATCATGTTTTTGGAAGCAGCTAAGCTACAAGTTAAGCTAACAGGCCGACCTCAAGAAAAAAACCTCTGTCTTGTCGAAGCTCCAAAATTCAAGGTTGAAACCCGTGCCTTCGTGTAAAAAGTTGTTTTCTCTGCAAAAAGAAGCTGAGAACTTGTTTACTGATTTTTTTTATTAAAAGCTTTGTGTGACAAATGCTATGCTAAAGCGCTCAAAACACACCGAGTATTGGCCATTTTGAGAACCGCAAAACAGGAAGGAGAGACGGCCCATGTCACGTCAAGGGGCCTCCATCCCATTTTTCTTAAAGAGACGCTGCTCGCTCCCTCACTATCCATTCTTCGATTCAAATAGTCTTATACTGCCATCCAGTGGTCGAAAAAGGTACTACACTCAAAAAATAACAATTTCTTCTTAAATTTGACAATAGTTACTTATTATTGTCAAATATCAAACAATATTATCGTTTATCGCAATAATTTGAGACAATTAAATCGCCCAACAAAATTTGTCATCGTGACAGGCCTACTAATAATTGATTAACCATTCAATTAACTGCACTCAATCATATTCATAAATACATACATTTAAAAGATGTTTAATCTAAAAGTGTCAATAAGAAATTTTAAATATTACCCGTATTTGTTTGATTAGATAGCATTTTTGGGGATTCAATGAAGTGGCATTTTTTTCTGTTCTTACACAAAAGTAAACTCTTGCATTTGTGCTTATCGACAATAAGTTGGTAATCTAAGCACTATTTTTGTGCAAATGACACTAACAGTTGTCATTTCAATTATTATTATTGTAGTCATGTGGAAAACAATCTGTACAGTTTTAGTCAAATAGCATTCTTGAGATTGTGGTTATCTGAATGCAATACCCTTTAACTTAACAGTTCAATTAAACCCCTTAAATTAAACACAACATTAAAACAGAGCTGTCTCGCCTGTTGGACAGGATGTAGAATAAATGTACGTCACACCACTTATTACCTTACAAAGTGCTGACCAATCTGAGCCTTGTCTGTCATTTCCTTAACGCACCTGAACTTGTGGGCGTATCCTCCAGTTGCTCAGATAACGACCGAGCACTACATTCTCTAATCTCTCCACAGGGTGATGATTACAGTCAAGCTTTTAACACACTCCCTTCAAAACCTGTAATTAATTATGCCATGTCGCCTAAGGCCACTGCCACTAAACTGAAGAAATCTCTCACACACACTCACATCCAAGCCATGCCTTCTCTGGGAGTGCTAATGGGGTAGATTGAGTCACACAATGTCCAGTCCTCTCTCCTTCCTCTCCATTTTCCCCCTTCAAGCCTCAGAGACAGCATGTCCTGTATGACTACAGCAACATGTCTCCCTTAGCCACATCCCTGGGCTGTTTGATTCCTTTTGAGAGTCATTGCAGATTGTTGTCTGTTCGTTTGTGGTGTAGGATAGCCCTACATGTCAAGCTTTGTGACTCATTGCCAGTGAGTTGGCAGATGTACAGTAGAGATTATGCATGAGGGATGGGGGAGTTCAGGGGGGAGGGATAAGGGCAGGATGCCAGAGATAGAGAGAAGAGCCTGGCTACATCACTGCCTGAGATCACAGCCGTGAACAAATAGTCTGGGTCTGGCACTTCATGAATTGCTCCTTTTTCACTGACACACAACATTCATTTGTAAAACATACACGCATGTAAAGTTTACAGTTTGGAAAATGCATACTGTACTGGCTTATTGCAGACACTAGCTTTGGTGAACAGCCTTTGAACCAAAGGATTTATAGACGTGTGATCAGTCACATTTTGGTTTAGTGTGACCCATCACTGGCAGGTGTAGCCCAAAATGACAAAATTCGAACTCAGCATGACAAGCAAAAATAAAAAAATCAACAACAAAAAAATCGTAGTCACTTGAATGAATACGCGTGAGGAGCACCACATGAGATGCTACAGAGGAAGTGAAGAGTCAAGTACTGACAAATGTACCCATCTTGGGATAAATACAGAAATCCCCAGCCATCAGGGGAAGTATACAAGAAGAAAAGGGAAGTATAACTTCTGAAGTTTATGAATTTATTTATTTTTTCCTTACCCATTAGTTCCATTGGCTGTTGGCTGAGAAGCAATCACCTCAGCTGGACTCTGTCAACAAAAGAGAGAGAAAAGGGGTAAATGAATACTGTAGTAAGGTAACACAAACAGTAGTCTGTCCTTCGTGCTATCCACAGGTTGGAGTGATCTTTAATGGTTTGCCTTTAGAGACCATGTTATAGCAGTGCAAGCAGTTGTTCCTGGCAGCCTTTGCACATAGTTGCACTGTTCCTGTAATGCTTGGCTTTCACTTGCAAGGGGTAAAGCTGGTGGGGAGAAATATGGCATGCAAAACAAGCTAATTTAGTGTAAGAGCTCCGAACAGAGGGATCTTTTGTGCTAGGTTCATGCACGCAGCCCAATTTTCACACTCCAGAAAAGTTTAATTCAGACTGGTCATTTCTCTAGGAAAGGTAACCTAAAAATAACCCTATTTTTTTTACACTGGGCTCATAACAGCAACAGTTGCCTTCACCTTTTCTATCCACAAGTTAATGGAGAACGGCTGTTGAAAAAGAGACCCCTGCAGTTAATGTACATAAACAGGACTTTATTTTTTTTTTTTCATTCAACCTTTATTTAGTCAGGTAAATCTTTTGAACCTCATGGGCTCATTTACGAAAGCGACCTGCTAAAACTAAAGAACAATGAACAGCAATGGTAGAATTTCCTTAAACAATAAACAAACCAACAATAAACAATATAAAAAACAAAAAAGAGAAGGAAAAAAAACAAAATATATATATATATATATATTTTTTTTTAAACAAAGTATCAAAAAACTAGCAAAACATTATAAGGTAGACGTATAAAATCAAAGACAGGAACAAATCTGCATTGGTTTTTGCCAGGATTCCAACAGATTCTGAATTTAGATTTATTAATTTAGAACAGATTTAGCAGTTATTAGAGTACCAACAATATTTAAGTAATGAAGTAATAGCTATCAGCTGCTTCCGGGGTCCCACAAGCCAAAAAGGCCCAATAGGACTCCTTCTTCAGCTTGACAGCATCCCTCACTGCCGGTGTCCACCACCGGGTTTGAGGGTTGCCACCACGACAAGCACCAACAACCTTGCGGCCACAGCTCCGATAAGCTGCCTCGACAATAGAGGCGCGGAACACGGCCCACTCGGACTCCATGTCCCCCGCCTCCCTCGGAACGTGTTCAAAGCTCTCCCGGAGGTGGGAGTTAAAGCTCCGTCTTACAGGAGACTCTGCCAGACGTTCCCGGCAGTCTAAGCGGCATGCGGCTCGGGTGGTTGCTGAGGCAAAAACTCGGGCGTGGGAGGAGTTCGGAGAGGCCATGGAGAATGACTTCCGTACGGCTTCGAGGCGATTCTGGTCCACCATCCGGCGTCTCAGGGGGGGAAAGAGGTACGCGACCAACACCATTTATGGTGGGGGTGGCGTGCTGCTGACCTCAACTCGGGATGTTGTGAGTCGGTGGGCGGAATACTTCGAAGACCTCCTCAATCCTACTGGCACGTCTTCCACTGAGGAAGCGGAGCCTGGGGACTTTGGGTCGGGTTCTCCGATCTCTGGTGCTGAGGTCGCCGAGGTGGTTAAAAAGCTCCGCGGTGGCAAGGCTCCGGGGGTGGATGAGATTCGCCCGGAGTTCCTTAGGGCTCTGGATGTTGTAGGGTTGTGTTGGCTTACGCGACTCTGCAATATCGCGTGGACATCGGGGGCAGTTCCCTTGGATTGGCAGACTGGGGTGGTGGTTCCCCTATTCAAAAAGGGGGACCGTAGGGTGTGTTCCAACTATAGGGGGATCACACTCTTAAGCCTCCCTGGTAAGGTCTATTCAGGGGTTCTGGAGAGGAGGGTCCGTCGGATAGTCGAACCTCGGATTCAGGAGGAGCAGTGTGGTTTTCGTCCTGGTCGTGGAACACTGGACCAGCTCTACACCCTCAACAGGGTCCTGGAGGGTGCGTGGGAGTTTGCCCAACCAGTTTACATGTGCTTTGTGGACTTGGAGAAGGCATTCGACCGCGTCCCTCGGGGGGTTCTGTGGGGGGTACTCCGGGAGTATGGGGTACCAGGCCCTTTGATAAGGGCTGTTAGGTCCCTGTACGACCGGTGTCAGAGCTTGGTCCGCATTGCCGGCAGTAAGTCAGGCTCGTTTCCGGTGAGAGTTGGACTCCGCCAAGGTTGCCCTTTGTCACCGATTCTGTTCATAACTTTTATGGACAGAATTTCTAGGCGCAGCCAAGGTGTTGAGAGGATCCGTTTTGGTGGCCTTAGAATCGCTTCTCTGTTTTTTGCAGATGATGTGGTCCTACTGGCTTCATCAGTTCGTGATTTACAACTTTCACTGGAGCGGTTTGCAGCCGAGTGTGATGCGGCCGGGATGAGGATCAGTTCCTCCAAATCCGAGGCCATGGTCTTGAGCCGGAAAAGGGTAGCATGCCCTCTCCGGGTCGGGGAGGAGGTCCTGCCCCAAGTGGAGGAGTTTAAGTATCTCGGGATCTTGTTCACGAATGAGGGAAAACTGGAGCGTGAGATCGATAGGCGGATAGGTGCAGCGTCCGCAGTGAAGCGGGCGCTGTACCGGTCTGTCGTGGTGAAGAGAGAGCTGAGTCAAAAGGCAAAGCTCTCAATTTACCGATCGATCTACGTTCCCACCCTCATCTATGGTCATGAGCTTTGGGTTATGACCGAAAGAACAAGATCTCGGATACAAGCGGCTGAAATGAGTTTTCTCCGCAGGGTGGCTGGACTCTCCCTTAGAGATAGGGTGAGAAGCTCAGTCATCCGGGAGGGACTCGGAGTAGAGCCGCTGCTTCTCCACATCGAGAGGAGCCAGTTGAGGTGGCTCGGGCATCTGGTTAGGATGCCTCCTGGACGCCTCCCTGGTGAGGTGTTCCGGGCATGTCCCACCGGGAGGAGACCCAGAGGAAGACCCAGGACACGCTGGAGGGACTATGTTTCTCGGCTGGCCTGGGAACGCCTTGGGATTCCCCCGGAGGAGCTGCTCCAAGTGGCTGGGGAGAGGGAAGTCTGGGCCTCCCTACTTAGGCTGCTACCCCCGCGACCCGACCCCGGATAAGCGGAAGAAGATGGATGGATGGATGGATGGATGGATGGGATGGATGGAAGTAATAGCTATGCAGATAATATTCATAATAAGATGCATAAAACTAATTCTGAATACTAAGTGACCTCTAAATTTACTGGGTTAATGAGAATCCAATTCAAAGTCAAAGTCAAAAGTCAACTTTATTGTCAGAACTGCAATATGTACAGGACATACACAGGATTGAAATTGCGTTTCTCTCAGTCCCTCGGTGCAACAGTAACCATTTAAACACTAAAACACTAAAACATTTAATAAACATAAGCATAAAATAGTAAAAGTGTAACACTGTCCTGAGTTTTTGCATAGTAGTATAAAAGTATGAAAATTTACACCAACACTAAAACACCAAACATTTAATGAACATAAGCATAATTGCAATAAGCAATTGGTACATAAGCAATTGGTACACATTTAAAAATAAATCAAATGTTGAGTTTTGAACAATGATATCTACTGTATGTAAGAAGAAGATAGGAGAGGATGTTTCCATTCACAGTGCCCCAGCGTTTAGCTCCCAACCTGACCTTGGAAAACCCCATGAGACATCAGAGCTCACCAGTGTGCGGTTTGGACTGATTCCCTGGTGTGCAGAGTAGCACTGTGTGTCCCCATGGCCTGGCTGGTTGTCTCTGTGAACCACAGCCTTGAGCCAGCTCCTGTGGCCGCCCCAGCCCAACTCGGCCCACCTGAAACACTATCCAGGTCAGCTCTGGGCCCCTCACAGTTCACACACCACACTTTACTACTGGGCAAACCATCCTAAGTATAGCTGTTGCTCCACAAAAAACATTCTCCTGCTTCTTTTTAGATGCCTTAAAAATAACTAAATAAACATATGCTGCACTCTTAAAGAGTTTGGTATCAAATCTGCATTATATTTTTAAGGCAAATGGACCTTGAGGCAAATGTGGAAATGACTGGGGTCTGGATAATGGCATTTCATCAATGTTTAACTCAAAAGAGGTGCTGCATATGCCAAACCAGACAAGCAAGAATAACTGAACAGCATTAGAAAGTGGCTTGTGAATGGAAGATAGACTGTAATGCAATTCCCTGTGTCTGCCATTAACCATGCAGTGAATGTTTAAGACAAGCCAACAGCCACAGAAGACCCTGATCGCTATTACTAAGACAACAAACCAGCGTTAATAAAATCAGCAACAGAGAAGCTATGGTTTCAGAATATGAAATGGTATGATTATAATTTTAAAAGTTCAAATAAAGTTTAAATAGTTGGAGTCATTCTTTACAAAAAGTGACAATTTAAGGAAAAACTCTTCCAATAGATTGAATGAGCTGTAGGATACAAAAAACAGCAACAAAACAGAAACAAAGATAACATGCAACGCTGAGCTTTGGCACAATATCTCCCTTTGGACAGGCGGAGGATGAATCACTCCAGACTAGTGCCAAGCATGAAGGGAAAGACGGAAAAGATGGCGTGATGTGTTCGCTTCGTGGCCGACTTCCGCTCTCGCTTTCCAGTCTACTCTCTTGCTCTCTTTCTCTTTCCCTTCAGCTCTCCTGGGAGGCTGAGTAACCAGGAGGAAATGCTTGGGCTTAGCTTGTGTCGGCCTGAAGACCAGATGTGTGGCCTAGAGGTGGTGAGGCAGAGACGCAACAAAAACCAAATATAAACCAGCGTACCGTGACACCTCAGAAGGCAAAGGGCAGCAGGGATGGTTAACGGATCCACTCTCACCAAAGCTGGACAGTGCCTGATTGTTCTAAGAACGAGATTTATGGCGGCGCTCCAGTACACACTCACATCTGCCAAGGCCTGAACACTGTGGTGGCAGTTATTGGTAAACGTGACTTAACATCACGTAAAAAAAAAATGGAGAAAATATTTCTAATGAAACATGGAAATAAGAGTGAATGACAGATGTCCTGTCCAAAAATGAGTGCCAAGCTGTCCTAACACTGGAAGCATTCAGCCCAGTGTAAATGTTTGGGCAGCTGTTAAAGAGCAGTTTCGTTGAATGGAGACTGTAAACACGAAGGGAAAAGGTTCTGACATGGCCCTGTGCTCTTGAGGATCAAGCTTACCACATACGTCAGCCCTGACTCACAGTTCTTACCCCATTCAAGAAGAGTCCTGCCAAAGAACACTGGCACCTATGACTTTGGTACAGTACTGTGGATGCCACACATCATGACATTCTCTGGCTTGTTGGCTATAATTCTGGTTGTGGTCTCTAGAAGAGAGGCTCCACCAGTTTTGTGGGTCACTGTGGTTATCCTTGGAGAGAGGCCAGCTAAATGGAATTTCAGTGTTGTGAGGCCCATAAGAAGCACACACGTGCAATGGGGTAGGGAAGGGGGGTCTGAGTTACTGAAAGAATCCAACTTTAAACAGTCACTGAGCTGCATTCTCTGGAAATCTCTGCAGACCTTCAGTCTTACCAAACCCTTTGTCAACTTTATTAAATGTAAGATGCTTGCAAAATATGGCTTAGACAATACTTATCAGTGAACACCAGAAAGGACACAGTAGACTGTATGCCAGGGGGGGTCGTGACGTACTTACGGTAAAATGCAACCCACATCTGCCACTTCCGGTTCCCATCCACCTCCGTTGTTGTTAGTGTTAGCTCCTAGTAGCAGACAATGACAACGACCCGAAACGGGAAGCGGCTGCACGCTACCGGCACTACAAGTGAGTTCCGTTGTGTCCGCCCACCGGTGGGAACAGCTGTTTCGCGGGTGGGGGGGTTCGGCGAAAATTTATCGCGGCTATCCGTAGGGGGAACGTCGCCATAATTTTATATGGATTTATATGTGTATAGAGTTATTATTGGTGTGTATGCAGATGTTTTATTAATTGTATTTAGTCATTTATGTTTGTGTCTTTCCCGCTAACCGGAAGTGCGCCGTCTGTGTAATGACTGTGGAGGTGCTGGAACGGATGTCCGTGGCATATACTGTAGTCTATTGAGCAGTTGGGAGTCTTGGTTTAGAGTAGTTTTAGACACACCCCAGGTATTGGAAAAACATCAACTTCAGAGTTAAATGGTAAACGGACTGTACTTATATAGCGCCTTTCAATCTAATCAAAGCTCAAAGTGCTTTAAGCTGTGCCTCATTTACCCATGCATACAACACTACTAGATCTCTACAAAGCTAACTGAACAAATCATTCTAATGAGACTAATCAGAGCTTTAACACATTCATACACCGATGGAACACACATCAGAGGCAATGAGGGGTTCAGTGTCTTGCCCAGGGACACTTCTGCATGTGACTGCTGGTGGATTCAAACCTCCAACTCTTGCACTGGAGGACCACTGCTGTAACCACTCAGCCACAGCCGCCCATTGCAATCAATGTATATCACAAATAAAGGGCACAAATCAAGAAAATAACAATTTAGTAGAGTAGACTGTTAGGATCAACTATTTATTCATCTTATTTATGGCAACTTCCGTTAAACCAAAAAAGGGATCATTGCTTTTGATAACTTGACAACTTTCAGTACAAGATACCCTGATGCATGCTCAATAATCCAGGTAGAAAAATCTAAAAAAGCCAAGTCTGGTCAGTACAAGAGTAAAGTGATGCTGTCTATTAGTAAGTAATCTGATAAACCAAGTAAGTCAACACAAAAGACAGAGGCAACATAATTTCAGGAGATAGAGACAGTTCAAAGATAATGAAGATGTTTAAGAATTTTATATGAGCTTGTATATTGAAATCTGATTCATATCAAAGTGCATGGATGGTACATCAAAAGAAAAACCCAAGGCAACATAACCTTGGGTTTTGGCAGACTGGCGTGTTTCACTGCTTCTGGTTTCATCTGATTTTGACACCACTTTGTCAGTTTGACATGCAGTGGTTAAAACCTAAACCTTATCAATTTTTAGTGCTGCTATATTATAACTAATTTTTCCATCTACAGTTTGGTCATATGTGCAAATATGTAAGCAATGCATACAAAAATATTGCCAATAATTAAATGTTTTTGGGCTTAAGATAGAATTTGGCTACATGTAAATTGATTGAATCAGACAAAACGGGTATCCCCTGTTTTTATCCTTAAGGCAAACCATTTCTTCAAGCAAAACCTTCCAAACCTTCTGAACAGAGGACATTCATAAAACATTAAACTGAAGATCCTTGGAGGAGCTGAGGTTGCCTTTTAATGAGTAATGTGGGAAAATTACAGTAATCACTTCAGTTGGCCATCTCCATTGGGACATGTTGCAATGATCTGATACTGGTTGATATGGAGCACAGTGGCCAGCCAGATGGTACGTTTAAGAGGAAGATAGTGTGCGTGCACTGCCACAAACCAGCACCTCAAAGAGCAACAGATGTTGCTCTTATCTGGGGGTTGTTGGTGCAGTTAAGTTTTCTGTTGAGCCAATAACTGTAAACTTATCTGTCCCAAACGTTTTCATGCAAATGTGTCGTATGGGCCTGGACGGCACTCAGAAGGGCCAATAAACAGAAGAGCAGGATATGCAAGTTATAAAATTACAGTGGCTTTACCAGCATAGCCTCACCTCAGGCATACTTGATGCAAAAACAATGTAGATGAGGGGATTTATTTTCTAAAGTACTGTATAAGAGATGCATGATGGATTTGACAGAAAGAGCCTATACCTCATTTTGAGGCAACAATGCCCCTTACAAGTGGGCGGACAATGCTGAAGTCTCGGGCCTGATCAGATGACTAACATTACAGAGAAGACAAGGCCACAGTCTCATTTGAAACTGAGGCCAAACACACTGGATCAGTTCAACGCGCTGAGTTTTACAGCTTGCATCAGAGCATGTGTGTGTGGGATTGCTCAATGTTGCCTCAGCTTCAAACATCGAGCAAACTTGACCGTCAAAACTGAACAGAGGCGCTTTTTTTACTTGCTCAACCAGAATAATAAAGACTGTCGACTGATAAACCTGATAATCCACACAGCTAATGTGTGTACTCGTGTTGACACTGTGGTTTGTCACTTCAGAGCAACAATACTACGAAACGTGTGTACTTCTTATCACACCTTTGTGCTCCAGTGCTTACCTTTCATGAGTAATCTTTTTTTTTTAAATCAAGATCTATGGACAGAACTGCTCAAACATTGAAATCATGCATGCCACAAATTCAACTTGCACTCTAAAAAATTTTTTTGGGGATCACACAATCGCTTGTTGTTTGAGTTTTAATAATCCACATAAACTGGTCATTTGTACTGAAGCAACCAAATACTGCTGATTAAATCCAAGTACTTAGCTCAAATGTGCTTTTCATTTTAGTGAATATAAACTGTTCCAAAGTGCTTTTCTTACTTGCACATGTGCATCAGGCCAATGAGCCCTACATTTATACCAGACCTCAAGGCATTTTGCTTTGTGTCCTTTTGAGAGATTCTGAATCCACTGCAATCCATGGAGATGATTACTTTTTTTTTTTTTACATTTAATCAAGTTTAGCAGAACCAATAGGTAAATCTAACAGTTGTCATTTTGAGAGTGCAACAAACAGGCATTTTGTATAAATGTATGTAGAAGCTGTTAAGACAGTGCAGGTGGATAAAGGTTTTGCTTTACCCGTCCATTGGGAGTCAAGTCCTTGTTGCGCAATTCAAAAGACTCTTCCTCCTCTTTCTCCCCATAGTCCCGTCCCAGCAAACTGAAGCCCTGCCTGCAGCACAACCACCAGCAAACTCCCTGCACAGGCTGCATTCAATCAAAGAGTCGTTTTGTGTTGCCAGGTCCGTGGATTCTGCGTTCACGCCGCAACAAGTGTGCGTCCAGGAGGTGCCATGGAGAGATGTCCAGGAGAAGAAGTCCTCTCCTCCTGTCTGTGGAACTAAACGTAGGTAGGAGGTGAGCTCCAGCTCAGAGGAAAATGTTACTCCAGCTCTTAAACTTCATAATAAAGTTCCTATTAAAGGAATAATTAAAAATAAAGTTCCTATTAAAGTAATAATTAAATATCCCGCGTGGTTTATGTTAAAATCACCATCTCTCGGTGCGAACACCTCTCACCGCTGACCCACTTCAGAGGTTTTGAACAAAGCGTGGAGCAGCTGCGTCAGGATGGTGTGGGAAACAAGCCACGCCCACTCATTTCCACTCGAACATTCGATTGGCTGAGAGCAGACGCTCCCCACAGCGACACGCCCCCTAACCACGCCCCTTCTGTCTGACAGCGGCACGACAGTTTATTTCTGTTCAGTCAAGCATGAACCTCTCATGTTATGCTTTTTTTCTCCAAACTTTATTTATTCTGTCATGACTTGTTGTTCTTATTGCGCTTTTAGGTGTAAATGATTCATTTTATTAAAGCAGCTACCATTTGTTTACATTTAATGTTTTTTTTTATGGCTGTTTGCTGGATTTTAATGAAACTTCCAGGAATTACAGGTAGTCCTCGACTTACGACGATTCGGTGTTACGTCACGCATCTCATTAAAAAAAAATTTAATGGAAAAATCTTATTTTATGTGTTTAAATGTTCTTGATTTTATGTGTACAGCACTTTGTTGCAGCTGTGGTTGTTTTAAGAGAGAGAGAGAGTCAGAGAGTCTTTATTGTCATTTGCACCGCATGTGGCACATGTGATGAAAACGAGATTATGTACACGGGGTCCCAGTTACATCCAACAACAAATGCAAAAGAAAAACAGTAATAACATCTAGAATTAACTAAGAAAAATATCAACTAGTAATACACTAAGCCCTAATGTAGTAGAAAAACATCATTATAAACAGCAGCACGAACATGAGTCTGTATGAGCAGATGGTCAAAATGGGTTGATCCTTCTGAGACTGCCTCTCACTTCTGCTGCGGTCACTCTGGGATGCTCTTCATCTGGTGATGGCTTTAAATGGCTTTATAAACAAATTATTATTATTATTACCCTGATGCATGCTCAATAATCCAGGTAGAAAAATCCAAAAAAAGCTAAGTCTATTATTATTATTATTATTTTTAAGTCTATTATTATTATTATTATTATTATTATTATTATTATTATTATTATTTTGAAGCCGATTACGCAGTTTCCAGCAGTGTCTGGCAGTTTTTGGTTAGCTTCGGTTAGCTTCGGTTAGCTCCGGCCTCACAGCCGGCTTTGGACAGACCGTCTGTCCGATCAGAGGTTGCTTCGCTCGGATAAATGAGCTGGAAACGCTCTGTGAACTCTGTGGACGTCTCAGGCCCGGAGCAGCAGCCGCCGATCGCTCCGCCGCATCACACCACGCCGGCCGACACCACCAGCTCACCGTGGGATCCGGTGACCATCCCGCCGCTATTGTCCCTGCCATCAGCCGGCCCCACAGGGGACACGGAGCCGACGGGCGGCGGAGAGGCCTGCTGCGGCCGGGAGCTCGCCTCGATGCTCCGCCTGGTAGCCTCAGATGTTGGAGGGACACCAAGCTAACATGCTAAGACGCGGAGAAACAGCTTCACTAGCTCCCAGTAAGTTATTAACTCTTTTTCCCTTCATTATGGCTCCAAATGTATGGAGTTAACATGCTAACAGGCCTTACTGTAAACAGTCTGGACCCAGCAGCGGCCGCCACTAGAGGGCACTAGGGGCGCCGCCCCTCCTTGGAACTGCAGCTCTTCACCATTTGAAGATTTAATTTTTTTTAATAAAAATGAAATAATAAAATAAAAATATTTTGAAATGTATGCATATATGTTTTTAGTTGTGTAGGATAAATATTTTATGAGTATGATGAGTTGTTTGTTTCAAAAAACGTTTTCTGATTGTGACGTACTTCCGGTTCCCCGCTGGGCGCCGCCTGCGGCTTTTCCATCCATCCATCCATTTTCTTCCGCTTATCCGGGGTCGGGTCGCGGGGGTAGCAGCCTAAGTAGGGAGGCCCAGACTTCCCTCTCCCCAGCCACTTGGAGCAGCTCCTCCGGGGGAATCCCAAGGCGTTCCCAGGCCAGCCGAGAAACATAGTCCCTCCAGCGCGTCCTGGGTCTTCCTCTGGGTCTCCTCCCGGTGGGACATGCCCGGAACACCTCACCAGGGAGGCGTCCAGGAGGCATCCTAACCAGATGCCCGAGCCACCTCAACTGGCTCCTCTCGATGTGGAGAAGCAGCGGCTCTACTCCGAGTCCCTCCCGGATGACTGAGCTTCTCACCCTATCTCTAAGGGAGAGTCCAGACACCCTGCGGAGAAAACTCATTTCAGCCGCTTGTATCCGAGATCTTGTTCTTTCTGATTTCCATTGAATCTAATTATAACTAGTGCTAGCGCATGCACAGTTTATGTCCCATCTGTCCAAAACAGTTGGACTCTTCAGGGCGCAGTTTTCGCCGCTCTGATGCCTGGACTCGTCTCGTGATCGCTGCGGATCGCCAGCGTGTTTCCGGTTCGAGCCGAGGAGGGAGGACCCTCTCTGTTTACACAGTCAGAGCTGATCACACGCAACTAGCGACGTTGAAACAGCAGTAATTATTAAAGGTGCCTTTCTACACAGGTAAGCAAGTAATTAGTGAGTTTAATAACTCGCTAAGCGCACATGAGCAAAGTTTGAGCGGATCTCATCTGTGTGCGTGACGTGGTGTTGTGTGTGTGTGGGTGGTCAGTCACACAGTAGCTAGCTACTAGCTGTGCTTATGAACGTTGTGGTGTACTGTACAACATTATAAAAGTTGCTAGTTATAAACCCGAATGTCTGAAGACGACTCCTGTCTGTCTGTCAAGCAATGTGGAAAATGCTAAAAAAAAATAATACATCATTAATGTGCCTTCTGTACTTTCTAGAAAAAAATCCACACAACATCTTCATTCACACCGGCAGTGATTATTTCCAATCTACCACCTGTGTAACAGACAGAGACAAAATGAGTCTCTGTCTGAGTCTGTTTGTGATAAAAGCCTTCAGCTCAGCTGACTGTTTCTAAAAGTGGCAACTGGTGAGTGAGTTTATTTTTTTCTTTGTTTGTTTGTGGAGTTAGCATGCCAGTACATGTTATTGTACAGTATGGACTCTGATGATGCTACATTTATTTTAATTTGCTTATAACAAATGATCAGACATTAATAATTTTATATACTAAATGTCACTTGTGGTGTTTTACTATTTTTAACACTGTATTGATCTGGAGAATGAAAACAAAGTCTCTTGCAAGTTACTAGCTTGTTAACATTGAAACATTTAAGGTACATTTATATGGTGAAATGTTATATATGCTAAGATGCATTAGGAGTCAACTCAGGACCTTTAATATTAGGAATATTTAAGAGAACTGGTACTAAAAAAATACAGTAGATTGATTCTATTTATTTGCTCTCTCCACTGCACACCTGTAGAAGGAGGTGAGGTCTGAACTTCTCAGACCAGCTCATCTCAGCCGTCTGAGGAAGTAGAGTCTCTGATGAACTTTCGTGATCAGGCTGGTGGTGTTGTTGCTCCAGCTGAAGTTATCGTTCATGTGTACCGTACACCTAAGTACTTGTAGCTGGAGACCACTTCCACTGCAGATCCTCCTATGTTCAGTGGCAAAGGTGGGCACAGACCGCTAGGGGAGCGCTAAATCGCTATTCCGCTTACAGTGGACCTAAACTTTTTGTCAGCGTTTTTGTGAATTGACTAACTTTTATAATTCATAAGCGGATTTCTGCTATTTTTATTTAAAATGCAGTACCGCTAATAACTAATTATCTATCAGTAAAAACCAATAAACTTATTTACAAGCTCATAATGCTGCTTGTTTTACCTTTTTCCCTACCGTAAACAGCAGAGAGGAGGAGGGTGTGAGGGTGAGGGAGGGTTGGAGGGGGGAGGGAGCAGAGGGGGGGATCTACCATGTAGGTAAATGCCTGGGGATCCCATCAGCATGAGGCCCCGGCCCCGCCGCGCCCCGGCCAGTCACCTAATTCCTAACATTGATCCTGCTTGTTAATCTACATTTAACATAAAAATAATTATAGTTACGATGAAAACAATCATTAAATAAGCAATTTAAAAAACGGTTGATTTCATTATCCCCCTACTAAAAATGGACTATTCCATCTCGACAGCTTCCGGGTTAGAGGTGAACTCAGAGGCTAATTCCGTGGCTAGCTGTTTGTGCTGGGTACTTGGACAAATCCTTAGAATACCCAGCTGTTTCAAGCCAAATTAACGCGGCCGGGGGATTCTATTTTGTGTTCTGTGTATACCACGCGACGGTGAGTCGTTATTTTCATGTATTTTTATTACTTTTCATTAAATCTGTTGAGTACCTATAGACGCTAACTGTCTGCCGGTTGGTTGTGGGTTACTAATGGAAATCCTTAGAAAACCCAGCTGTTTCAAGCCAAATTAACGTGGCCGAAGGATTTTATTGTGCGTTTTGTGTCGACCATTCGACGGCGAGTCGTTAGTTTTATGTATTTGGGTTACTTTCATCATGTATAAATGCCGTGGCGACACACCCGTGTATTTGAGATTTAAACGTGGTGTTGACCGATGCTGCCTTTTTGGGTGAGCAGGTACTCATCGATCTGTTCACCAAATATAACACACCCATCCCCTCCAGTGCAGCTGGAGATGAGCACAGAAGAACAGTCAGAGTAGCCTGAAGTTGAGGAAGGGCAGGGAATAAAACTGTTACACTAAGTGACTAAAAACATTTTTTTTCTATTTCTCATGTTTTATAATCAAAAAAGGCGTTCAATACAAGATCAACTGGACTTTATTTGTTGCAGAAAACGTTTCACCCTTTATCCAAAAGGCTTTTTCAATCCAGAATGGCAGCTGTAAGACTGAGAAGAAGTTTTATACTAATAAAACGCATAAAACTTCAGTCTCACAGCTGCCATTCTGAACGTTTTCTGCAACAAATAAAGTCCAGTTGATCTTGTATTGAACGCCTTTTTTGATTTTATCATGTCCTGGACGACTGAGAATTTTCACCAGCTTATGTTTTATAGGCATTTTGTTGTGTATATACTTTTTATATTTTTATATATTTGTTTAATCACATTGTGTTTATTTACTCATGGCCACCACAATTTTTGAGTAGATGTGTTTTTTCAGTAATACAGTAAAATAGTGTCTGGAAATGTTTTTTTATTTCTTCTTTATTTCTTTCCAAAGAAAATCAAGGTTTTCATGCATGCACATGACATGTGCACAGAAATTAACAAGCACAAATTCACAGCTTTTTCATTTTGTGGCTTAAAAATAAATCATTAAATAATAAACAATAAACTTTATTTGTATAGCACCTTCGTCATCTGTATACCCATAATGCATTGCAGGGCACTTCAGTTTTCCAGAAAACAGTTAAAAATAAGTTTATCGATGCATTTTTAATGAAAAATCTACAATAAACAAACAAAAAAAGGACAAAGAAGCAGTCGAAAAGCATTCCACACATTAAA
>JBBPBX010068338.1:8549-19152 GCA_038048925.1 Garcialebias charrua
AGGAGGAGGCTCGGGAAACAAACCTGTGAGATAAGACAAGACACACCCACGCTCAAACAGAAACAACATGGTCAAACCAAATTTACAACCAGTAAATATATCTGATTGATAGATAGCATTTTTGATTTAGTGCTTTATTAACAACAACAACACTTTTTTTTTTTGGTTCCAGCAACTCAAGGCTTTACGCCTTGTTGTCACCACTCCTAATCCTTAATAAGCCTTCGAAGCCTTACAGCACTTGATCCTAAACTTGCCAAACCACCAAATTCCACTCTCTGGGATGGGATGATATCTGTACCTGGTGATACAAAGGTAACATTGGCTGCTGGAGACCAGTTCAAAGCAGCTATACGGGGAATGGGGGAGGTGTGCAGGGAGAAGGAAGCAACAACTGCACTGGATGTGGCTTTGATGAGGAGGCATGAGACGAGAGAAAGCACATTCTTGGAGGAAAGCATGGTGTGTGAGGAGGTGATAAGAACACTGTTGTGAGCACGCACACACTAACACACACACATATGTATGCAAACAAATGTACAAACTCCTGAAAAAAAAAATGGAGGCTTAACTTCAGCACTAAATTTAAACCACATTCATTCACAAAAAAAATAAGTCAATTTGTGGAATTTTCCAACTCTTGCAGTTTCCTTTTTAATAAAAGAGAAAAATACAGATATTTATGAATTAACTGAATAAAATAAATACTAGCACGTCTGATTTAATTGAATCTGATGACCAAAAGTCCCTTCTCGTGGAGAAGAAGCACATTTTTGTGCTTGCACACACACAAACACAAACATATACACTCTGATTGCATGCTCAATAATCCAGGTAAAAAAAAAAAATCTAAAAAAGCTAATTCTGGTCCTCTGGACAAACAGTATACTTATTAATCTGTGGGCGTTAAAGCCTCCCTTGAGAGTACTTTGTGGCAAAATGTGGTACAGGAAAGAGAAAATTATTTCATGGATAAGATATTTGTTTGGTTGCCCTATTTCAGAATGCATTAAGATAAATTAAGTGCTACTAAATGCAGTGCTATGAAGTTCAGATGTAGTAGATGCATTCTCATCATTAGCTCACAGTTTTTTTGAAGCCTGCTTAACAGCTTCTAATACCCCCCGTGAAACCAGAGCAGAGTGTTTTAATGGCTGGAAAACAGCAACAATGACTATTGGACTGGCCATGCAGTGATTTATTGATCAGGAACCACCACAGTGGTGTTGATCTATAATCCATGGTGTGTGAATGTAAATCTAAAGCCCGTACACGCCACAGCATGGCTTGCACCTGCCTGTGTTTGTTAATCAAGTCAGGGATTGAGGGAGATAGCAAGGAAGCAATTAGACACTTCTTCATTAAATATTTGGTTTGTTTAGCAGGAATGCTTCATAAAAGGAGCAAGAGACACCGCCAAGCATCCTCAGATTACTTTGCATTCACCATTATTTGAAATAAACTTTGCACACACAATTAGATCCAATCAGGGATTAATTGAACCATCACAAATAGAGAAAGATGGTTTTGGAATTGTTTGACGCAAGTATTTACCCAAAGACTAATTAAACATCATTTAACCGATTCCCTGTCAGTTCACTGACTGTAGGTCCATTTATCATTCAGAGAGTGTATGAATGAAAATCATTTTATGAGGGGAGACACATCAATACACTGGTGGAAACTGTAGTTATTTCCTGGATTAATGTCAGAAAAAAAATCAAAGTGTGATTGAGATCATGTATTTTGTTGTTTTTCTTGCTGCTGTTGTTTAACATCCAATCATTGTTTTTACAATGTTATGAAGGTTTCCTGAGACAAATTCATTCAACCTTTACTTATACAGGTTAATCACATTGAGCCTCGGGGACTAATTTACAAGAGAGAACTGACTTTTAACAAAGAGTGATGACAACACTGGACTGCAACGGCAACAATAGACAATCATACATGATGTGTATATACAGTACTGTCTGTCTATCTATCTATCTATCTATCTATCTATCTATCTATCTATCTATCTATCTATCTATCTATCTATCTATCTATCTATCTATCTATCTATCTATCTATCTATCTATCTATCTATCTATCTATCTATCTATCTATCTATCTATCTATCTATCTATCTATCTATCTATCTATCTATCTATCTATCTATCTATCTATCTATCTATCTATCTATCTATCTATCTATCTATCTATCTATATATATATCTATATATAAACAAGTGAAAATAAAATTGTAATTAAAATGATAATTAAAAGGAAAAATAGCTAAAAAACAGCAACAATATGATGGTGTAGACTACTAAAAACAAGAACACATCTGCATTGGTTTTTGCAAAGGACTTAACAGATGTTTAAAGCCACTTACAAAGGTCAAGGTTGACAGATTCAGATCTTTTTACAAGGTATTCCAGGAAACAGGAGTGGAGTAGGAGAAGGCCCTTTTGCCAAGTTCAGTCCGCACTGAGGGGACACTGCATGTAATAATGTCCTGACAGTGCACGCTGTAGCCGCAATCACGCAGTGACATGTAGGAGGGGATATATGAAGGCAACAGACCAAGAAGTGATTTAAAGATTAAAATATACCAGTGATAGAGTCTGTGTGAAGTTAATGATGTCCAGTTAACCAGTGAATACTGGGTGCAATGGTGGGTACGGTAGTTACAGCCAGTTATTAATCTTAGCATACCATGGTAGACACATCCATCATCTGCAGGGTGCTTGTCGAGGTGTTCATGTAAATAATATCACCATAGTCAATGGAGGGAAGGACAGTTGCAGTTACAAGACGTTTCCTTGCATTCAGAGTTAGACAGGATTTATTTCTGAAAAAGAAACCCAGTTCAACTTTCAGTTTCCTTACTAGGTTTTCCGCGTGAAGCTTAAAAGAGAGATACGAATCGACCAAGATACCCAAATATTTATAGGAATCAACAAACTCATTAGAGACATCATTTGAGGATAAAATCAGAGGAAGAACTGCTGGGACCAACTTCCTGTTTGAAAAAAAAAACATCCCTTTGGTTTTATCAGCATTTAGGACAAGTTTGAGACAAAACAAATCAGACTGGATTATGTCAAAAGCAGATTGCAACAGCGGGAAAGTCTTAGCAACTGTAGTAGGTTGACAGTAAACAACAGTGTCATCATCATAGAAATGTAAGGATGCATCAGGGATGCTCTGACCTACATTACATTTGTAGATTGTAAAGAGGGTAGGTCCTAACACTGAACCTTGTGGTACACCATTGTTGACTGTTAGACTGGAGGAAATATTGTTCTGTTGAACACATTGTGTCCGATATGAGAGATGGTTAGAGAACCAACCAGTGGTATGATTGGATAAACCAATTTCTGAGAGTTTATGACACAAGATTTTATGATCCACAGTGTCAAAAGCTTTAGACAGGTCTAAGAAAAGTGCAACACAATAATCCTTAGCATCCAATGCTTCAACAACGTCATTGAGAACATTCAATGAAGCAGTCGTTGTGCTGTGTGTTTTCCTGAAACCAGATTGATGAAGAGGTAAGATGTTAAATGAGTCCAGATGCTTTTTGATTTGTGAGTGTCAGTTTTTCTAAAACCTTGGCTAAAATGCAGAGTTTAGAGATTGGTCAATAGTTCTTCAATGAGGTGGGGTCCCCTCCCTTCAGCAAAGGAAGAACAAAGGCTGTTTTCCTAGCATCTGGGATGGAGTTTTGGCTTATGGACAGGTTAAAGATGTGGGACACCAGTACTGTGATAATATGAGCGGCCAGCCTTAAGAAATAAGGTGGAAGTTCTTCTGGACCTGCAAACAGCAGAGGCCATCACTGGTTGCAGTCTCCACACCATCCAGGACATCTACCACAGCCGATGTCTGCGTAAAGCATGCAGCATCATTAAGGACCACACCCACCCAGCACATGGACTCTTCCATCTACTGCCCTCAGGCAGACGGTACAGGAGTCTGCCACCGCGCACGAAAAGACTGAAAGACAGTTATTACCCACAAGCTGTCAGATTACTGAACTATTGAGAATAACATTGCAATGAGGCACATCTGTGACACCTAATATGTTTATTGATGCTTTACTAAGGGCTGTACATTATATAGTATTATGTATGTCACCACACTCAGCTGAAATTTGGTGTAGTTGTAGCTGAGAGGAAACCCACACACATACCATAAATTTAACAATTTAAATTGGCAGCAGCCTGTCAGCACCCGGCAAACTTTCTCCAGGAACTTTCCAGTATGTTTATTGCTACTGCACTAAATGGCTGTATCATGTATGTCACTACCTTGCCATCATAATTCAATTAATCTCAATGTCACTCACTACCTGTGCAATAACCTGTCACACAATCTGTGTAGTACATGCTATGTGGAATATGCAGTATATTATGTGCATTAAAGCTTATATACTACCTGTGAAGTACTCATTCATGCAAATTCATCCTACTTGCACCATTATTTTTTACCATGATGTAATTTACTTTTTTTTTTTTTGGACCTTGTAAATATTATATTTTTTTTCCATTTTTTTGTACTTTATTTTGTACCCTTATTGCATGCTTTAATATCTCCTGTTTGTTTGTTCTTTGTTTTTAGAAAAATCGTAATCGGTTCTCATCCTGAACATTTCTTTGTACTGTTAACCTTGTATTAACCTGTATATGACAAATAAACAACAACAACAAGTCCACTGATGCCATTTTTAGCTGATATTAGTTGTAGCCATCTTGCGTCGGGTTGATTCAAGCAAGTTATCAGTTGGAAATCTACATTTATTAATTGTTTAATTAGACTTTGTTTTAAATCAAGGGTATAAGCAAATATGCTTTTCACTGATTTGTACTCAAAATACTTTGTGTTGTTTGGGACTATACTCAGCTACTACCACAGAAAATAGTAGCAAGATCTATAAGACTGACAGAGTAAAGGGGATTTTTGCATTTTGTAAGGGCAGTTGATTGTTGTGGGCATCTTGAATTAAGTTCAGTCCAAAAGATAAGCAGTTATTTATAGGCCCCAGTCCATCAATTACTTTCTGAATGTATCATTCACTTTTGTTGAGAAGTTTCTCATATATTTTACTAACATACAGTTTATTCCAATTGTTAAAAGCTAAGTTTTGAGCATTGATCTTGTGCTCAAAGTATAATTTTGGTATTAGTCTCAGGGACTACTTTACCAACTTTTAGCTCAATGTATCTCAAATTGACTGAGTTATAGATTTTTTTTGTTTGCTTAGATCATTTTGCTGTGCTGTTGCCATCTTGAGTTGGGTTGACTCCAAAAATTATTCAGTTGTAGATGAATGAAGTTTTCATTAAAATGTATTCAGTAATTCATGAGACATTTTGCTGATGGTACAAACGAAAAAGTAGGCAGTGACATTACTGCTTCGTTTTCACCTTTGGATAAAAGGAGGCTGTTCATATTTTTAGCTCTGATGTTTGCCGCTCTGATAGAACTGAGCCCCCAAAAACATCATCTACTGTAAAAATGTATGCCAAATTATTTCAATATTCCACATCGCATAGACTTAAATCAACTGAAACATGTTCACTTCCTAAGGGGCTCAAAATATGTCAAGCAAAACTAATCACACAGGTTATTTATATTTATCTTCTGTCATCTTGAGTTCTAGCTCAGCTGGAAATGAATCCAAATTTAGAACATAACTAAATATTTAGTTCTTGTGACATGATGGCTCAACTAAATTTCATAATGCAATATGAACTCCAGTATTTTAAATATTTTAGGTAAAAGTGAATTAATCTAATAAAATATGCAAAGCAGACAAGAAAAATCTGCTCATACTTGATAGTGAGAAACATTTTATGTGACTGACTGCACAGGAATAGACTTGTGCTATCTTTGGCGTTGTGATCACTGACCATAGAGACCATTGCAATCCAATGGGAACTAATAAGTTAAAGCAGGAATGCAAACAACTTTCCTGTCCCACAACTTCCATGGACTCAAAAAGAACATTCCCTATAGTAAGTAAAAAAAAATTAAAAAATGCATTGGTTTAATTCAAATATATACTATATTTTCTGCCGTACAGTTGCTGTGGCGTATTACTCGCATAAGTCCAAAAATGTCTAATAAAGTGGAAAAAAATACATAAGTCGCTTTGCCGTATAGGTAGCATTTATTATGCATCACCACTGACGCATCACACTTATTATGCATCACCGCTGGCGCTGATCCCCGGGAAACATGGGCTGGTGTTGTGCCAAAATCGTTTGGCTGCCGAATGGCGGCCGCGCTGGAGTTCACAGTTGAGGACTTTAACAAGAATTTAACAAGATTAACACTTTAAATTATTTGTTTGCTCGATATTGTAGCAAAGGTGTGTATCAGTTGAACTTTTCCCTAATATATACACTTTAATGGTCAAAACAGCTTTTTTTTTTTTTTTTTTTTTCAAAAAATGATTGGAGGCTATGGGAGCATCCCAAACACGGGAAGTGCATTAGGGGTTGAATGAGTACATACATTTTAAACTCGACATTAACATAATAAAGCTTGAGTAGAACTTGAGTAGTTGATGATATCATAGGATCTTAAGATGAAAAAAAAGTCATTTAATGTTTACAAAAAAAAGACCAACAAAACATTGGGAGTGTATGCTATGCTGGACTACCATTTATCATACTGCAGATAAGTCACAGGAAAACCAAAACTATTAGTTATTATTATTAAGCTGCAAAAGTGAAAGAAACGTGCGGCACATCAAAAACGACACCAAAAACCGTGGGGCGGACAACCACCCTGCACCGCCCGCGGTAATGCGCATTAGATTTAGTTTTAGAGACAATTATGTTTATAGTTTTTTTTTTAAATAGGTTTAGAGATTAATATTTTTTGCTTGTTGTTTGTAAAACAAGGTCAGTGGAAGCTGGTTCTGGTTCAGTCAATTGGACCCGGTGTTACACTATATTCTGTGACCTGCAACAGTGCAAGCAACACCGCCCTCTATGGTCACAATATACGGTGGTCTCAGAATTTGGTGTAACACCGGTTTGCAGCGCGCTCCAAACAGGAAGTTTATTCATTTTCTGTTCTGTAACTGCGACGTGATGACGTCACTACGAATACTCAATGTGAAATAAAAAAACTTGATAGATGTCCTAGGAATTGATGTGTCAATTACTCGAGTAGTCTGTTAAAGCCATAGTGTGCACTAGGGCTTAAACAGACTACTCGAGTATATATATATACTCGAGTATATATATATATATATATATATATATATATATCATATATCATATATATTTATATATATATATATATATATATATATATATATATATATATATATATATATATATATATATATATATATATATATATATATATATATATATATATATATATATATATATATATATTTATATATAGCCGGCAGCGTTATCAATATTTGCACTACACTGCCAACTGAAAAGTAACAAAAATGATCCTAAAAGGATGAAATTACAAAAATCAAAGGATTTATTTAATACTTTACGTACATATATTCTATTCGGCCACGAAATTAACAAAAAATAGAATGATCTTTTAATCCCTAAAACCACGTTTAAATCTCAAATACACGGGTGTGTCGCCACCGCATTTATACATAAAAGTAACCCAAATACATGAAACTAACGACTCGCCGTCGAATGGTCGACACAAAACACACAATAAAATCATCCGGCCACGTTAATTTGGCTTGAAACAGCGGGGTTCTCTACGGATTTATCCATTAGTAACCCAGCACTACCAACAGGCAGACACAGAGTTAGCGTCTATAGGTAGTCAACAGATTTAATGAAAAGTAACTAAAATACATAAAAATAACGACTCACCGTCAAATGGTCGACACAAAACCCTCAATAAACTCCTCCGGCCTCGTTAATTTGGCTTGAAAAAGCGGGGTTCTCTACGGATTTATCCATTAGTAACCCACCACTACCAACAGGTAGACACAGCGTTAGTGTCTATAGGTAGTCAACAGATTTAATGAAAAGTAACTAAAATACATAAAAATAACGACTCACCGTCAAATGGTCGACACAAAACCCTCAATAAACTCCTCCGGCCGCGTTAATTTGGCTTGAAACAGCGGGGTTCTCTACGGATTTATCCAAGTACCCAGCACAAACAGTAGCCACAGAATTAGCCCCCGAGTTCACCTCTGAGTGACCCGGAAGATGTCAAGATGGAATAGTCCATTTTTAGTAGGGGGATAAAGAAATCGACCGTTTTTTTAATTGCGTATTTAATGATCGTTTTCATCGTAACTATAATTATTTTTATGTTAAATGTACATTAACAAGCAGGATCAATGTTAGTGATGTAGGTGACTGCACGGGGCGAGGCGGGGCCGGGGCCACTGCTGAAATGGGACCCCCAGGCATTTACCTACATGGTAGATCCGAGTCTGTTCTCAGCTCTGCCCCCCTCCCCCTCACACCCTTCCTCCTCTCTGCTGTTTACGGTGGGGAAAAAGGTAAAACAAGCAGCATAAGAGCTTGTAAATAAGTTTATTGGTTTTTACTGATAGATAATTAGTTATTAGCGGTACTGCATTTTAAATAAAAATAGCACAAATCCGCTTATGAATTATAAAATTTAGTCAATTCACAAAAACGCTGACAAAAAGTTTAGGTCCACTGTAAGCGGATTGGCGCTTTAGCGCTACCTAGCGTTCATTTGCCCACCACTGGGTAGCGGGGTAGAGGAACATATAAAAGTCTAGACGATCCTCTAGTGGCTGCAACTGGTAATGTTTACTGGTTTCTTTGAATGACTATTTCAAGCGTCAGTCAAAAATTGCATTATGAATATCCATCCATCCATCCATCCATTTTCTTCCGCTTATCCGAGGTCTGGTCGCGGGGGTAGCAGCCTAAGTAGGGAGGCCCAGACTTCCCTCTCCCCAGCCACTTGAAGCAGCTCCTCTGGAGGAATCCCAAGGCGTTCCCAGGCCAGCCGAGAAACATAGTCCCTCCAGCGTATCCTGGGTCTTCCTCTGGGTCTCCTCCCGGTGGGACATGCCCGGAACACCTCACCAGGGAGGCGTCCAGGAGGCATCCTAACCAGATGCCCGAGCCACCTCAACTGGCTCCTCTCGATGTGGAGAAGCAGCGGCTCTACTCCGAGTCCCTCCCGGATGACTGAGCTTCTCACCCTATCTCTAAGGGAGAGTCCAGCCACCCTGCGGAGAAAACTCATTTCAGCCGCTTGTATCCGAGATCTCCGAGATACTTAAACTGTACCGGTCTGTCGTGGTGAAGAGAGAGCTGAGTCAAAAGGCAAAGCTCTCAATTTACCGATCGATCTACGTTCCCACCCTCATCTATGGTCATGAGCTTTGGGTTATGACCGAAAGAACAAGATCTCGGATACAAGCGGCATTATGAATATGCTAAATAAAAATGTATATTAGTCGATTCAGTGTTTAAGTCACAGGACTTGCGGTTTTTAAGCAAAAAAGTGTGACTTATATGCCGTAAAATACGGTATATTAGTTGTAACTCTTGTTGATTCATATTGCAGCTTGTTGCTGAATGCTGAATTTTTGTTATAGGTTTAGCCGTGACTAGTTGTGCTTAAAAAAGGTATGCTGACACCATGATTGCATGTACGGTTTTGGGCAGATCTTAAATCACCACATTTATTGTATGTAGACTTATTTTTCATAAATACAATACATTAACTCCAGTAAAATAAAATAAATAAGTGATTCTTGTGGAAAAAGATGACACAGCCGCTTGTACAGTTTCACAATGGAATGCCACAAAATAATTATTACATGGAATAATGGCATTAGTTTAAGTGTTTAAATGTCATCTTATCATTATTTTATTAGGATTTACTATCTGGGCAGCGTGGTTGTGCAATTGGTAGAGCTGCCACCTCTCACCCTGTGTACACAATTTCATTCCACCTCATGTACCACATGTGATGCAATGTTAATGAAACCACCTTGAACTTGAATAGTTGATTGTCTCATATGTCTCTTTGTGTCTCTGTGATGGACTTGTGACCTGACCAGTGTGTTCCCCGCCTCTCGCACAGTGACTGCTGGATATGGGCACCAGTGGCCCCCGCTATCCGAAAAGGAAGAAGCTGTTGAAGATTATGGATCAATGGACAAATTTCCAATCCAATGTCACAAAAACGTCTAAGTTGCCAACTTTCTTGCATTTCCAAACCTGGGAAATGCCAATTTTTCTATATTCTCTTTCAGTAATCAGCATTTATCTGCACAAGCAGATAGCATCATGTTAAAGCCATCACTAAAAACAAAACAAACGCTGCTTTTTACCATACACCATTACAACGATGAATTCATTTAGTTAATCTTCTTGTTCCTTTTGCTCTCAGCAGGTGGCATGTCTAAAATAGAAATCAATTTAGTTGATAACCCAAAGATGGTCTGTCTGTGTTCATTGTACAAAATACAATTGTAGAAGTTGTTGCCAGATATGGATGTAAATTAGCATCTTGATTTCACAAAAACACTTAAATGTCTGGCTCCGATATTGATTAACCAATCTCAAGCATGTTGTCTCAAATTTTAATCAGCATGACAGATGCATGCATA
>JBBPBX010068339.1:0-19152 GCA_038048925.1 Garcialebias charrua
TTCACTCATAATGGAATGAAAGAGAACATAAACAGAAATTATATAATACTGAAAACTAGAGACATTAAAACATTTTAAAAGACACAGAGAACTTTAAATGGATTAAGAATGTTAATAAGTGTTGGATTTGAGTGCAATGTGCAATCCATGGCAGGAGTTGAATCCACATCTGAAAAGGGATGCAAGCTTTTCACAACATATGCTGTTGTAACTGTTCTGTGTCTCTCTTCATTCAGTTACAAAGAAAACGAGCTAACGTTAGCATCATGTTTGTATTTGAGCTGACTTAACGCTTTAAGCGGAGTATAACTTGTTAGCTGCCTTAATGTTGGTATGAGATGTAGTTCATAGTTTACCCTGATGCATGCTCAATAATCCAGGCAGAAAAATCTAAAAAAGCTAAGTCGGGTCCTCTGGACATTCAAAAAAACAAAAAAACAAAACAAAGCAAAAAATTGTAGAAACGTTTCGTCTTTCGTCCGAAGGACTGAGGAAGTCTTTCGGACGAAAGACGAAACGTTTCTACAATTTTTTGCTTTGTTTTGTTTTTTTGTTTTTTTGAATGTCCAGAGGACCCGACTTAGCTTTTTTAGATAGTTCATAGTTTATTTATTTACCTGATGGAGTCGAAGAGGTAGCGATTAGCGAAAAGTTCGGCGGAGCGTTTTGCAGACGGACCACTCTGTACTTCCGGTCGGATACGAAGCGAAAATAATCCGGTGGAGCGCGTCAAAGACGGGACACTATTTTACTTCTCCACCCTCCTTTGCATGATAGAAAATTATTGCAAGTGCTGCACTGACCTGACTGGTCATTTTTTATTAATTAGTACGCTTTCGATCGCAGATGCACACTTCCGGTGGATTCTTCTTCGTTGGTTTTCGGCGGCGGCTACTTCCGGTCGGCTAACTAGCATCGAAAATAGGAATCGCAAATTAATATTTTGAACGATTCTGGGAAAACCGGACAGTTAGTCCCGGTTCCGAATGATTCTCAATGCCCAACCCTATTTAAAATCTAAGGATATTTTATTTTCTTTCTTCCCCAAAACTGCAGTGGGCTCCCTGCGGTGGACCCCATGTTTTGCATGGCCCCCTGGGCCTGGGCCCAGTCGGCCCTGCTGATAATCCGGGCCTGGTTAGCGGCAAGCTGCTCGTTCTTCACATTCCGATGACGTCGTTTCAAGCGCGTTCACGTGAGACGTGCCAAGAGAGAGAGAGCCAGTCTCTTCATGAAACAAAGTCCACACACACAGCGCTGAATGTGCGCGCCGCTCGTCTTTTAACAAGAAACAGTCCCAAACAGGAGACCGCAGTGAGAAGCTAACGGCTAAAGGCAGCGCGAGCTGCGCGTGCTTCGCGATAATAGCTCCGTGCGGAAACGCGGCCAGGAAATTTTGTTCCGCGGTGCATATATTAACGTTCAATGAGTGGAAAAAATAACCGAAACGGTACGCAGGTGGACCGAACCGAACGTGACGTACCTAAACGGTTCGGTAAACCCATTACAACCGTTACATGCCTAATATATATATATATATATATATATATAAATATACAGTATATATATGTTTATATATATAGTTATATACAGTATATGTATACCGTATTTTCTGGTGTATAGGTCGCACCTGTGTATAGGTCGCATTGTCTAATATTTAGCAATAAACTGGAAAAATCCATAAATAGGTTGCACCGGTGTATAGGTCGCACCGGTCGCACCGGTGTATAGGTCGCACCTAGGTCGCACTGTGTCTCACTTTAATATTTGTTAATAAATTATTACAAATCAGCTTATTTCAAAATGTAAATACCACCAACATCATTAAAATTAAACTACAGACTCCTAAAAAAATGTTTGTTGGCTGCCTTTTTTGTAAAACTGTGTCTCACTTTGATATTTGTTAATAAATTATTACAAATCAGCTTATTTCAAAATGTAAATACCACCAACATCATTAAAATTAAACTACAGACTCCTAAAAAAATGTTTGTTGGCTGCCTTTTTTGTAAAACTGTGTCTCACTTTGATATTTGTTAATAAATTATTACAAATCAGCTTATTTCAAAATGTAAATACCACCAACATCATTAAAATTAAACTACAGACTCCTAAAAAAATGTTTGTTGGCTGCCTTTTTTGTAAAACTGTGTCTCACTTTGATATTTGTTAATAAATTATTACAAATCAGCTTATTTCAAAATGTAAATACCACCAACATCATTAAAATTAAACTACAGACTCCTAAAAAAATGTTTGTTGGCTGCCTTTTTTGTAAAACTGTGTCTCACTTTGATATTTGTTAATAAATTATTACAAATCAGCTTATTTCAAAATGTAAATACCACCAACATCATTAAAATTAAACTACAGACTCCTAAAAAAATGTTTGTTGGCTGCCTTTTTTGTAAAACTGTGTCTCACTTTGATATTTGTTAATAAATTATTACAAATCAGCTTATTTCAAAATGTAAATACCACCAACATCATTAAAATTAAACTACAGACTCCTAAAAAATGTTTGTTGGCTGCCTTTTTTGTAAAACTGTGTCTCACTTTAATATTTGTTAATAAATTATTACAAATCAGCTTATTTCAAAATGTAAATACCACCAACATCATTAAAATTAAACTACAGACTCCTAAAAAAATGTTTGTTGGCTGCCTTTTTTGTAAAACTGTGTCTCACTTTGATATTTGTTAATAAATTATTACAAATCAGCTTATTTCAAAATGTAAATACCACCAACATCATTAAAATTAAACTACAGACTCCTAAAAAAATGTTTGTTGGCTGCCTTTTTTGTAAAACTGTGTCTCACTTTAATATTTGTTAATAAATTATTACAAATCAGCTTATTTCAAAATGTAAATACCACCAACATCATTAAAATTAAACTACAGACTCCTAAAAAAATGTTTGTTGGCTGCCTTTTTTGTAAGACTGTGTCTCACTTTAATTTTTGTTAATAAATGACAAATCAGTTGCAGCTGAAGGTGATCTGCTCAGAGTTGCAGTTGCTGTGGAAACCAGTGCAGGATAGCTGCAGCATCTGGAGGTGGAGCTGACTGTGAGCACTTGCACTGCCCCCTGGTGGCCGAAACTGGTACTGCACTTGCATTGCCCCCTGGTGGCCGAAACTGGTACTGCACCATTTTATGCAACAGGGAAAAAGGGCCATAACTCAGCCAAAAATTGGTCTAAAAATATGAAAAAAAATCCATAAATAGGTCGCACCGGTGTATAGGTCGCAGGCCTTGAAAAAACCATAAAAAGGTGCGACCTATACACCAGAAAATACGGTAGTTATATACAGTGTATATTTATATAGTTATATATATGCTTATCTGAATATATATATGTATTATTGCTGGGTTGCAATCACGTGACCCGGAAGTGGTGCGAAATTCAGATGGGGGACAGGAAGTGATTTTCCCCAGTTCAAAACACAGCAGAATGGATTACAGCAAGTATGCCAATGCCCTAAATAGACTGGCGAGGACGAGTTTTGGGTTAACCATTTAGGATCAAAAGAAGCTTTAAATGGTTGTCGACTTGTTTCTGCCCAGGTGAGTAGTGAGATGTATTATTTATTTAGTAATTAGCCTATGCTAACTACGCTATCGCTAATGCTAACAACAAGTTTAGTTAGCCCCCTGTTATTTCTATGTGCGTGGATCTACTTACAAATAATATATTTAGCTTCTGTAAAGCCAAATTCGTGCTGGAGTTGTATGTGTTAACGTTGAGTCATATGCATTTCTACACTGTAGGTCAACCATTCTCAGAGATCTACAGTAACTCCTAGCCTGGTTGGAACCAGACCCATGTCCTTCACTTCGCTTTGTACTAGGGTCTGGCATCTCTCCCATAGACAAACGATTTCTCCGTTAGATTTTTGAATGGACCAATCAGAGAACAGAAGGCGGAGTTTTGTTAGTTTAGCCTGGCGAGGTCCAGACTATCAGATAAATTGCTCAGAAACCACTCGGTGGATATTTTTTCTGCCACCAGTGTGTAATTATATGTCTTTAATTTACTGACTGTTGGCCTAGATGAAACATTTGAGATAAAATTCGATTTTTTATCATTTATTTTCGTAGCGCACCCGAGGCTGTTTGGAAAATATCAAACCGAAACTATTTAAATCCAGCAGATTTGACCATTTCGTGAATTGATTTAGGAACTGTTAAGCTCAGGAACACTTCTGATATAACGTCAGCTATAAAATATATTTTTTATCAGCAGAGAAATAATAGTTTTTTACCTTGTTTTGATGAAAATTCCTTCGTGGCGGCAGCCATTTTGAATGACGACGTCAGTCGACGTCGTTCAAAACTCCGCCTTTTGCTCTCTGATTGCTCAGGAACACTTCTGATATAACGTCAGCTAAGAAATATATTTTTTATCAGCAGAGAAATAATAGTTTTTTACCTTGTTTTGATGAAAATTCCTTCGTGGCGGCAGCCATTTTGAATGACGACGTCAGTCGACGTCGTTCAAAACTCCGCCTTCTGTTCTCTGATTGGTCCGGTCAAAACCTACCGGAGATATCCTTGTCTATGGGACAAGTCCCAGACTGTGCAGTGAAGGGAAATGAGAATTGAGCGGAGCTGTGCAGGAAGGCGAGGGCCAGGCTAAGTAACTCCATTAAAAACATGGTTTGTGGCTAGACAAAGTGGGGAAGTAGTCACAACCCACTGTGACTGTATGGCTGGGTAAGTTATATTTATTTGTATTTAGCTTTTATTGTTTTGCTATTAGCATGAATGTCCCACTACTTAAAAATTATATTATCCAGGACTCATCTCAGTGGGGATTTAATGGCTAAATACTAGTAGACCTACTGTTATTCATTTTCTTGCATATTTTTTCAGACTGTCAGAATCTTGCTCCCATGTAGGAGCAGTTCTTTTTGCAACAGAAGCTGGGGTGAAAATGAAGAAAAGTGCTTCATGTACCACAGAAAAGTGTAAATGGTTAATGCCATCACACATTAAAAAGGTAAGTTAATGTACTGAAAATATTATGATTTTTTTTGTTTTGTTAATATCATCAAGGTGATCGTATCTTCTTTGTAACTTCAGATACTAGCTGGTTAAACTCAAGGTGGCCATACATGGGAGCCTCACCAGATGGAGTCGTTTCATGTGACTGTCATGGAGCCAGGGTGTGTGAAATCAAGGTAAAATTTATTTCTCAAAAGGTTTGGACTACTGCACTGCAGACTTTGCGCACCTCACAGTATGAATGTTACAACTATAATTTTTTACTCAAATCTTTGTTGTTTGCATATTTCACAGCATGTAGCTGTAGTTTTGGGGATGGTCTTGCAGTTTGTGGGATGTTGCCTTGTTTCCAGTTAAAAAATGTGTGACCTTTCCATCACCTTTTAAAACTTAGTCCAGATTAATACATTCTTACCTGTGGAACACACCTGGTTGACAGAGACATAAATATAGTCTCATTTTCTAACATTGGTGTTGGATAGTGAAATGAGTGAAACACAATCTTTAAAAAAGTATCATAATGAAATGTTTTGGAGACTACCGTATTTATTTTTCATGTCTAAGTTTCATTGTCTTGTCCTTCAGTGCCCACAGAGCAAACAGCATGAAGTCAGTCTGAGGATGTGTGCTGGACAGCCTGGTTTTTGTCTCGTCAAGGTTGGAGATTCTGTACAACTGGATAGGAACCATCCTTATTACCATCAGCTCCAGGATCAGATTCACATTGTGGATGTACAATATTGTGATTTTGTAGTATGGAGTGAAAATGATATTTATGTGGAAAGAATTCTGCCAGATGACCAGCTGTGGGAAACAGCAGTTCCCAAAATTCAGCACTATTTTACACATTGCATCCTACCTGAAATCCTGGGACAGAAATCCACACGTGACTAACCAATCTAAGAATCAAGAATGTTATTTGGAGCAGTTGATGAAAGGAGTTTGAAAAGTTTATACAAATTTAAACAGTTGCTCTTTTTTTCCCCAAAAACATTTGTCACTACCATAACATGTTTCAGCTACACCTGTAGCAAGCACTCTGCAGAAGGGTCATGTGATGTTGTTACATGTCATGACAGCTGTTTTTTATTTACAATAATCTTAATTGAAAAGTTAAGTATGTTAAATCAAATGATATATTTAAATCAATATGAGATTAGCTTGTGAATTTCAAAGGTGTTCTAATATGTTAAATAACAGCACATACAAATGTCATATGTCACAAATGTTGCAAAATGAGTCTACTTCAGAAAAATGTTTTTATTTCAATAGCAAAACTCATGTCATTTTAACTGACCAATATTCACAAAGATTGGTTATGGAGTTCATTGAATAAATTAAAAATATTCAACCTTATTGGGTAAATTTTTTTGTTCTTCCTGAACAATTAACATGTACAAATATGGTCTGTAACAGTATTAGTGATTTAATTTACTTTTGATTTACTTTAAATGATAAATACATGTATAATCATTTAAACTTAAAATATTTATATAAATATAGTTGATTGAATTACTTGTCGCTCAGGCCACTCTATTAAGAATTGTAATCTTTCATGGAGAACATGAATCGTTCTAAAACAAATTCGAGACACAGTGGCTTTTGACACATTAAATCTATAGGCAAGGTCTTGAAGCTGCAGATGTAATCTGAGATGCATAAGTATCATAATAAATTGCTCAAATTTGGAGAGTGATGACATGCTGATGTATAAGGTTCACAGAGCTGAAAAATTTGCATCAAAACTAAAAAGTTGGGCAGTCCCGTATAAAACTTTGTTTTATCGTTGTTCTGGAAGGTTTCAGGAGTAAATTTAGTCACTGAGACTTTTTCCTTAAGGTCGCAGATCTCAGTTGTGTAGCCTTTCACTGCATCCTCCAGCTTTGTGAGGTCAACCATGCTTAGATCCGTCTGGCATTCTGCATCTGCAAATATTTAATTATTAAAAATTACGTTCAGAAATTCTATAAATAAATAGTATTTTTATTTATTATTATTTTACCTTTGAATCGTTCATTTTCAGGGGCTGGTAAGCTTTCTTCACAGAGCTCATCTTCCAGACTGTTGGCCTCCTCTTCAGGGGCAGTGCAGAGAAGCTTCCGGGCCTTAGCTCTTTCCCCACGTCGGAGTGATGCTTCTGTTTGTGGCGTCTCGTTACTTCTTTGGTACCCCACGTTAACAGTAGGGGCCCAGTCTTGGGAATGTACATCAGCTGCTGCACTTGGACAACCTAAATATAAGACACCACTTTAAAGTAAAACACGTAAATGCCTTTCCTAGCACTAAGCTAACCGCTAACAACATTAGCATTCTAATCTGATTTTTTCGGGGAACAACCAAGTGTTGAACCACTACACAAGCTAGGGCATAACATATCTTACCTGGCATATGAACGCCTGTCTAGTAACTGTCCAATAAAATATCTGAAAATATGATTTAAACGATACGATCCTTACCTGTTACAAAGTGGTCGCTGCAGACTCGCGTTGTCAGTTTCCGCACCTCCTGTTTTTAGCCGTAGGTTGTTAATCCACGTTTGTCGTCTTTTTTCTGTAATTTTTTTAAAATTAATCCCCTTGTGGCATACTACTTTCGGAACACGAAAATAACTTATCTATCTCTCGATTAGAGCGGTTGCAACAACCGTAAACTGCACAGAATTTAGGCATGTTAACGCTGAATCATCAACAGAAGGAAACTGCTGCGTTTACTTCCGGACCCCCGACTGCTTTCTGTGACGTCACTGCTACGTCATCTGAAACCCAGCAATTACAGTATCTGAATATGTATACATAATGTGTGTGTGAATAAATTGCATCTTTGGTTGTATCTTGCTAAACATGTCATACATTAAAGTATTGTATTCTACCAAAATTATTTAAATATGCTAAACTATACGTTCCTATACATGCAGTTTTAATAGCTGTATGCCTAAAATGTAAATATGTGACAATAGGATTACTATTAAGCGTGTTATGCTTGATTAAATGCGCTGATACTTTATTGTGCCAGACAAATATATAAGGCTGAGTGGAGCGGTGGACATCTTCAAGTCAAAGTCAAAGTCAAAGTCAACTTTATTGTCAGATCTGCAATATGTACAGTGCAGGACATACACAGGACCGAAATTGCGTTTCTCTCAGTCCCTCGGTGCAACAGTAAACATCTAAACATTGAAACACTGAAACATATAATAATAGACATAAGCATAAAATAGTAAAACTAACACTGTCCTGAGTTTTTTGCATAGTGGTATAAGAGTATGAAAATTTACACCAACTCTAAAACTAAAACATTAAACATTTAATGAACATAATATTGTCCTGAGTTTTTGCATACTAGTATAAAAAAAGAGTATAAAAAGTATAACTAAAATAAACTAAAGGTTTCTAGCATTGACATTTGCAAAGTGGCAAAGCAGCGTATGAGTCAATGTACACAGTATATGTATGAGGTAGTAGTTGATGTTGTTGTAGAGGCAAAAAGTGGCATATGCAGTAAGGCACATTGGGCATCCCTAAATAAGACCGTTCAGAGCACACTGTATATGTACCAGCAGTGGTGTAGATATTAGAGTAGTGTAAATAAATGTAAACAGTAGTAATTGGGCAGCACGGTGGCACAACTGGTAGAGCTGCTGCCTCTCAGCGAGAAGGTTGCCGGTTCAAATCCCGGTCCGGGGGCCTTTCTGGGTGGAGTTTGCATGTTCTCCCCGTGCATGCGTGGGTTTTCTCCGGGTACTCCGGTTTCCTCCCACAGACCAAAAACATGCACGTTAGGCTGATTGGTGACTCTAAATTGACCCTAGGTGTTCAAGATGTCCACCTGAAATCTCGTCGGCTCCAATAGGCGAGAGCAGTCCATGGGGTATCTAGTGTTCTATATATGATATCTATGGTCATTACAATCTGGCCGGGTCCATTTTTTGCGCATCTGTTTACTTTTGTCCCGGAAGTAATTTCTTCTTCTGTGGTTTTCACGAAAGCAACTTCCTCTTTGTTTGTTTTTTAAAGGGGGAGTGTACCACTCTGCACATGTCTGTTCTTCTGGTCAGAACAAAAGTCTGCTGCATGTAAACGCTCGTCTTGAACGGATTGTGCCCATGTAAACAGTACTATCTAATTATGCAATCAGAGCACATTTCAATCCGGTCACAAAATTTTGCCCATGTAAACATAGCTAGTGAGTGAAAAATCAATAACCCCGCCCAAGGCTGGCCAGAGGCATAAGCATCATAAGCAGCTGCTTAGGGCCCCCCGGGCAATAGGTGGCCCCCTAAGTGGAATTTATTATTATTATTATTATCATTTTGTGATGATTTGTATACAACTCTTGTTAGAAAGCCCACAGTTTTTATATAGTTTGCTTGCCAGTGTTGCCAGGTGTCTGATATTTATCGTATTTGTACGACAATTTTGCCCTCTGTACAATGTACAATCAATAATCCCAAAAAAGACCAAAAATGTGATAATTTGACCCTTCCGTGAATGTGTGGTTGTATTTGATTATCATCAGCCTGTCGTAACTCTGTCTGAGTTTTTTTGTGAATCATGAATGCATCTGGAAATTCCAGCCAATCGTGCTTTTCTAAATGTGATCTACAAGTGACGTATATGCGTTTGCTTCAAAACAACGGCCATGATTAGCTGCATAGACCGCTGCACCCGCCCCATACCAACCGCTCACAGCACACCCGTCCTGAGGGCAGGAACTGTACCGCTGTGCCGGCCTCACAAACTCACTCTAGACAGGGAGGACAAGCCAGGTAAACAAGTACCAAAATGAAATAAATAAATAATACAGTACATGTAGCAAAATGAAGAAGAGAGATGAAGGAAGAAGGGTGACACTTTCTCCATCTCTCACTAGATTTGTTTTATTACTTTAGCTCTCGTTAAAGTGGGGCACCAGCTACAACAACTTATTCACCCTTTAATCATCAGAATCAGTCACTGAAGTAGAATCCGTTAATTACAGGGAGTTTTATATCATAACACATGAATATTCATCCGAATGAAGAGACCAAAGTTGTATTTGAAGTTTTATTACAAATTAATCAAACTAAAATCAGCAAGAATAATAAACAAACAATAAAAATGAATCAATCTAAGCTTTATTCTCTTATCTAAGGCAAAGCTGTCTCTTTGAGCAGGAATTATTTCAGTTTTATACGCACATGAATTTAGACAATGTTTGACTATTTTAACAAATAGTTACTTTGGATTTTTGGTTGAGAAAAGTTGTTTAAGATTATGAAGATCAGATATGAAGAGAATGCAAACAACTGCCTTAAAAATCAATGACATAGCTAAGCTCCAGTGAGTAATTATTGCAGTGATTAGTATTGATCAGCAGTGTGACTATGTCAAATTCCCAGTTTATGGGAAAAACGGTGCAAAGACATACTGTGGGACACTTTGTGTGTGTTTGTTTGTGTGTGTTTGTTTGTGTGTGTTTAATCCACTCAAAGTTCTTGTTTACACACTTACATTTTAATTGAAAGTGTCATTTGTTTAAAAGCATTTCATCCCAACTTTTGCACTGTGTTCAGCCATACTTTGGATTTTTTATAGACCTAGGATACCTAACAGCATTGTCAGACATGTGTTTGTGATTTGAGCTGTACACATCCACATGAGCTGCAAGAATACTGTACTTCTTTACAATATAAGTTTGGTCAGACTACCAGACATAACATAAGCAATATGGAAGTTTTGATGTGAGAAAGACGGAAACTCACTGTAAAAGACAGCCCCCCCCCCCCTTAACAAAATACTTGGGAAGTTGTACTAATAATAATAAAATAAAAACTGTATTAGAAAATGTCAAAAACTAACCGGACTCCCTTCGCCAGGGCTACCCATTGGCACAAATTCTGCTCATCACAATTTTGGACATAATTTCTTGGTGCAGCCAGGGGGCCTCAGGATTCCTTCTCTGCTCTTTGTAGATGATGTGGTCCTGTTGGCATCATTGTGTCATGATCTCCATTGCTCACTGGAGTGATTCGCAGCCGACTGTGAAGCAGCTGGCATGAAGAACAACACCTCCAAATCTGAGGCCATACAGTAGTCAGTCAGAAAAAGGTAGATTGTTGTCTTCGGGTTGTGGGTGAGGTTCGGCCTCAACCGGATGAGTTCAAGTATCTTGGGATTTTGTTGACAAGTAAAAGAAGAATGGAGTGTGATATTGACAAACAAATTGTTGCAGCATCTGCAGTGTTGCAGATTCTGTTCCGGTCCAATATGATGGCGAGGGAGCTGAGCTGTAAGACAAAGCTCTCAGTTTACTGGATGGACTATATTCCTACCAGTGGCAGCTGGCCAATAGAAGGCGGTAGGGCACATCACCACCACTCTTCACTCAACACACTACCCTGATTAAGACATAAAAATATTAAATAAAAATGAAATAATAAAATAAAAATATTCCAAAATATACAGTATGTATACTGTATATTGTTTTAGTTGTGTAAGATAAATATTTTATAGTTAATTATTAGTAAAGTTGTTTCCTTCATTAATATTGTTTGGTAACGTATTTCTACCCAGGGGCGCAAAAATCTTTGTCCATAGACTCACGTTAAAAGTTGTACATAGCTGGCAACTGCTGGTCCAGAGATGGTAGTGCTGGCAGCTGCGGGGCCAGACCTGGGGCCGGCAACCGATGAGGAGCCGGTCTCTGCAGCCGATGAGGAGTCGGTCTCTGTATCCGATAAGGAGTCGGTCTTTGCAGCCAATAAGGAGTCTGTCTCTGCAGCCGATGAGGAGTTGGTCTCTGCAGCCGATGAGGATTTGGTCTCTGCAACCGATGAGGAGTCGGTCTCTGCAGGCATTGAGTCGGTCTCTGCAGGCGTTGAGTCGGTCTCTGCAGGCGTCGAGTCGGTCTCTGCAGGCGCCGAGTCGGTCTCTGCAGGCGGTGAGTCGGTCTCTGCATGCGGCGAGTCTGTCTCTGCAGGTGGCGAGTCGGTCTCTGCAGGCGGCGAGTCGGTCTATGTACTCAGCGAGTCGGTCTCTGCAGGTGGCGAGTCGGTCTCTGCAGGCGGCGAGTCGGTCTATGTACTCAGCGAGTCGGTCTCTGCAGGTGGCGAGTCGGTCTCTGCAGGCGGCGAGTCGGTCTCTGCAGGCGGTGAGTCGGTCTCTGCAGGCGGCGAGTCCGACATAAGGCCTGCAGGTGGCGAGTCCGGCGTGGGGTCTGCAGGCAGCGAGAACAGAAGAACCGGAGTGGGCGGCAAGACCAGAAGAGCCGGAGCGGGCTGCGAGACCAGAAGAGCCGGAGAAGGCAGAGAGAGGTCTTGGGTCCCACGTCGACCTCTCTTTCTACGGCGGCGAGAAGACAGAGCTGCAGCAGGTGGAGGAGTCAGAGATGCTACAGGTGGTGGAGTCAGCAGCTCTGCAGAAGTGACATGCTCAGGTAGGCAGGAGTGAAGAGAGTCCGCCTGGACCTCCTCGCAGCTGGGCAGACCCAAGTACTTTGCCACCAGAGCTACCTGCCAAAGTTCCAGCTCCTCCAGTGAGGGAGGGCTGTATTTCTCCTCCAGCAGTTGGGGGCATGAGCTCCTCTCCCCCTAGCGACTTCCCACCTCGCTTATCCAGAGAGCGAAAGCTGGGCTGTTCCTCTGGTGGTAAGGTTCTCCCTTTTTTGCATTGGGCTCAGGAGGAACAGCGGTTTACCCCCCTCTCTGACGATTGCTTGGGGCAACCAGGTGACGAGTGAGGAGATGGACAGCAGGATGCAGTGGCGAGGTGAGTTGGAGAGGGATAGAGCTGGGAGTTGGTGGTTCCGACCCATCTTTGCCACCTGTTCCTGCTGCGGTGGCAGCACGAGCTAAGGACAGGAGTGCACCAGAGTTCATCCTCCTGCTCAGCGTCATCATCCGACCACAGCAGGTGCAGCGAGTAATAAGGCGATAAGGTGGAGGAAGAAGCTGGCTTGAAAGCCAGACGGCTCCCCCGGAGCTGAGATCTTATTTCCTCTTCCTCCACTAGAAGAGGTGATGGTAGGATCTCCACCTCTGGACTATGGTGACCTCGTCTCTGGACGGGTTGGTCTGGAACCCCCCACCGGATGACTGGCTCCTCCATCCGCTCCCGTTTCTCCTTGTCCAGCTGGGCAGTTTTGTCTGCCTCACGGGTGAGCCATTCAAAAATGTTAATTATCCTGCTGGGTTCTTTATGATCCAGGCTTTCTGTCATGATCTGTTGTTTTTGGTTCAAACCCACATGCAAGAAAACAGGATGACTCACAAATGAAAAAAATAATGATTTAATCAAAAAATAAACAAAAATGCTGACGGGACAGCAAAACACTTACACTAAAGAACAGGAACAGATCACACACCGTGGAAGGATAAAGCCCGGATCCAAAGGAGTGAAAACACACAGTCTAAATGCTGACACTAAGGAGACAGTGAGGAACACCTGGGGTGATTAGAATGAGGATCAGCTCTGAATGATGACACGGACAACAGAGGTGCAAGAAAACAGAAACAGAACCGTGTCAAAAAAAGACTTGTAATAGTAGGAATGTTTAGGAGAATTCAAATAATGAGCTTGATTCTATTTATATAATAAACTTATATTACTATAGTAATGATGATAAAACAAGTACATGTATTGCTTATATTTATGATGGTTTTGGATATTGATAAAACCCAGGTTATTTATTATTAGGTCTGTTTCATACATGCCAGGTTCTTGTTTCCATGTCTGTTGCTGAGCTGACCAGAGTGGATGGAGAGCTAACCCTTAAGGATATCAGTTGAATCCCTATAACTCCTTCTAGTGCAGTAGAAGGTACATTTAGCCTATAGCTACATTCTCATTATCTTGATATCTTGATCTTGATCCTAAAAAATCTGCTGGTCCAGATGAACTTCCACCTTATTTCTTAAGGCTGGTTGCTCATATAATTTCAGTCCCTGTGACTCACATCTTTAATCTGTCCATAAGCCAAAATTCCATTCCGGATGCTTGGAAAACAGCCTTTGTTCTTCCTTTGCTGAAGGGAGGTGACCCCACCTCACTAAACAACTATTGACCGTTCTCTAAACTCTGCATTTTAGCCAAGGTTCTAGAAAAATTGATAAACTCTCAGATCAAAAATTATTTGGACTCATTTAACATCTTACCTCTCCATCAATCTGGTTTCAGGAAAAAACACAGCACAACGACTGCTTCTCTGAAGGTTCTTAATGACGTTGTTGAAGCATTGGATGCTAAGAATTATTGTGCTGCACTTTTCTTAGATCTGTCTAAAGCTTTTGACACAGTGGATCATAACATCTTGTGTCATAAGCTCTCAGAAATTGGTTTCTCTGATCACACCATTGGTTGGTTTTCTAATTATCTGTCCAATCGGATGCAATGTGTTCAGCACAACGGTACTTCTTCCAGTTATTTAACGGTTAAAAATGGTGTACCACAAGGCTCAGTCTTAGGACCAACCCTCTTTACAATTTACATAGCTAATGTAGGTCAGAGCATCCCTGATGCATCCTTACATTTCTATGCTGATGACACAGTTGTTTACTGCCGAGCTAAAACAGTAGCTAAGGCTTTCCAGTTTCTGCAATCCGCTTTTGACATCATTCAGTTAGATTTGTTCCGTCTCAAACTTGTACTAAATGCTGATAAAACAAAAGGGATGTTTTTTCAAGTATGAAGTCGGTCCCTGCAGATCTTCCTCTGATTTTATCCTCAAATGGTGTCCCAATTGAGTTTATTGCTTCCTATAAATATTTGAGTATCCTGGTCGATTCACATCTCTCTTTTAAACTCCACGTGGAAAACCTAGTAAAGAAACTGAAAGTTAAACTGGGTTTCTTTTTCAGAAACAGATCATGTCTAACACTGACTGTTAGGAAACGCCTTGTATCTGTGACTTACCTCCCCTCCATTGATTACGGTGACATTATCTACATGAATGCTCCTACAAGCACCCTGCGGATGTTGGATGTTGTCTATCATGGTGCCCTAAGATTCATAACTGGCTGTGATTATCGTACCCACCACTGCACCCTGTATTCACTGGTTAACTGGACATCATTATCCTCACGCAGACTCTTCCACTGGTACATTTTCATCTTTAAATCACTTCTTGGTCTGCTGCCTTCATACATCTCCTCCTACATGTCTCTGCGTGAGTGCAGCTACAGCGTGCGCTCTCAGGACATGATCACCTGCAGTGTTCCATCAGTGAGGACTGAACTTGGAAAAAGGGCTTTCTCCTACTCTGCTCCTGCTTCCTGGAATATCTTACAAAAAGATCTGAAGCTCTCGGCCCTGACCTCTCTAAATGGTTTTAAGAATCTTTTGGAATCCTGGCAAAAACCATTGCAGACATGTTCTTGTTTTTGATTTTGTACATCTACCTTGTGGTGTTTTGCTAGTTTTGATACTTTGCATTTCACTTTGTATTTCACTTTTGTATTTCTCTTTTGTATCTCTCTCTTATGTTTTTCTGTTGTTTGTTGTTTAAGGAAATTTTATCATTGCTGTTCATCATTCTTTAGTTTGTAGCAGGTCGCTTTTGTAAATGAGCCCTCGAGGCTCAATGAGATTTACCTGACTAAATAAAGGTTGAATGAATGAATTAATGAATGTANCACAACCAGCTAGCCACAGAGTTAGCATCCAGTTCACCTCTGACCCGGAAGATGTCAAGATGGAATAGTCCATTTTTAGTAGGGGGATACAGAAATCGACCGGTTTTTGTATTGCGTTTTTAATGATCGTTTTCATCGTAACTATAATTATTTTTATGTTAAATGTACATTAACAAGCAGCAGCAATGTTAGTGATGTAGGTGACTGGCCGGGGCGGGGCCCATGCTGATTGGGGGCCCATTCATTTGCCTACATGGACATGGTAGATCCACGTCTGTTCTCCCCTCTGCTCCCTCCCCCCGACCCTCCTCTCTGCTCCCTCCCCAAGGGGGGAAAAGTAAACAAGCAGCTACGACAGCCAGCAAAATCCCCAATAATTTCCTTACTGATAGATAATTAGTTATTAGCGGTACTGCATTTTAAATAAAAATAGCACAAATCCGCTTATGAATTATAAAACTTAGTCACTCCGCTGTAACGCTGATAAAATCTTTAGGTACGCTATAAGCGGATTAGCGCATTAGCGGTCCCTAGCAGTTTGTTGCCCACCTTTGACCATAACCATCTCCTTTGTCTTCTTCACATTGATGTGGTCTATTTTAGGAAATGACATCCCCAGCGACTTGCGGTTATGGGTAGGATGAAGGTGTATAACAGTTCATGCACCGCTAGTTGGCAGTGTAGTGCAAATATTGCATAACTTATTGCTGGCTACTAAGTGTTGAATTGAACTTACGCTTTAAAATTACCGGTAGCTTCTGCTAGTTTTCCTAAGACATAAGCGCTTTTGAAATTGCGGACCTAAATAACTTAATAAGCACTTTAGAAATTGCAGAACTAATTTTTGGACTAGCACTACCCACCACTGTACAACACTAAGCCACCCACATTCATACAGCACTCTACTACACACACATTCATAAAACACGCTACTACACACACACACACACACACATTAATACAACACTACTACACACACATTCATAAAGCACTCTACTACACACACATTAATACAACACTCTACTACACACACATACATTAATACAACACTACGACACACATTCATACAGCACTCTACTACACACACATTCATACAACACTCTACTACGCACACATTTTTGCAGCACTCTACTGCACACGTTCATACAGCACTCTACTACACACGTTCATACAGCACTCTACCACACACACACAATATACAGCACTCTACTACACACATATTCATACAGCACTGTACTACACACATGTAGTGAGATAGACCCCTCATCTCTGACCTGGGTTTGCACCTTTTCACGTCTCTCTGAAACTCTGAGTGGTACACGGCTCCTGAGGTTCTCAAGGAGACAAGTGAACACTATTTTATTACATTATTTTGAAGCAAAACACAATAAGTCATAAGAGACTCTCTTATTCCTCTTTTTGTGTTAATAAATAACCTTGTGTTAAGTAAGCATTATTGAATTCAATGTCTGATAGTCAGAGACTGTTTAATTCAAACTGTTTAATTCAAGTTGGAAATCCAATGTTATTTCAAAATAATGATCACTTCTTCATATGATGAATCAAACGGTGAAAGTGAATTAATATGTCAGACTGAACTCCTCAGTTTGTTAGAAGTTAGAACACAGTTTTAATCAGTTGTTTTATGAAGCTGGCTCCAGTCTAATCTGTTCTCTCTCTTCATTCTAAACAACTTCTTCTCTGTTCTAAAAAACTGATCCTCTCCTATCTGAGTGACCTTCATCCACTGGTTGGTTTGGACCAATGGGGGAAGAACAAGTCTCATCTCAGATCCTTTCTTAAAGCTCTAAACTTTGGCTGGAACTGACAGAGTCTGCTGGAGTAAGCCTCAAACCATGGTCTTCTCCAAAGAACTGATGATCGTCTGGTCAACACGCTAATGACCACGTCATTCAGTTAAAGACTTATAACATGCCAAGTTATAAGTCATCTTCAACAGCTGAAAAAGCTCTCTTTTAGTGAGATTCCTTCAAAGGAAGCTCTTATCTTGAAAAGCCAAACCAGGAACTGCCGTTACTTTCGGTTCGAGTCAAGGCAGACGTCTGGAGATGCTGAGAATGGTAAACGAACTGGCCAGTTGGACCAACTGGGGACTGACCATCTTCAGGAGGTAACACGTCGTCATATGCTTTACCAAGGGTACCAACGTGTAGCCGAGATCGGCCGGAGAGCTGCCATGTTTTTGGGCAGCACGGTGGCACAACTGGTAGAGCTGCTGCCTCTCAGCGAGCAGGTCCCCGGTTCAAATCCCGGTCCGGGGGCCTTTCTGGGTGGAGTTTGCATGTTCTCTCCGTGCATGCGTGGGTTTTCTCCGGGTGCTCCGGTTTCCTCCCACAGTCCAAAAACATGCATGTTAGGCTGATTGGTGACTCTAAATTGACCTTGGGTGTGAGTGAGACAGGTCCCTCTTGTAAATGAGTCCCCGTGGCTCAACGAGGCTAGCCTGTATAAATAATGGTTGAATGAATGTTTCTGGTTAAAACACGTCAAGATAATACCTCTCCTCATCCTCCATTTTCTTCCTCCTCAATTTTTCTCTTCACTGAAACTTTCTTACTTCAAGTAACTAAACTTTAAGTTATTGTGCCAGCAGAGATATAAGTTATTAAAACCCATAACTTTATTCTGTTGTTCCTATGAAATTACGGACGCGTATTTCATCTGTGCTGAAGTTAATTATAGGAAAAATGATCAACCAATCATGTACATAATGTGTGATGTAATTTATGATTATGTTAAATAAATTGTTCAGTCCTGCTGGACCAACATAAGTTTAACGTTTCCTGTCAATTACATTACATCTGGTCAAAGTATAGAATTATTGGTATTAAGCTGAAAAAGAGAGAACTCGTGAATATTGATGATAAGTTTGTGTCAGATAAAATCTACTCAAATCTTTCATCTGGAATATTGTACAGTCAGTAAAACTGACCGCTGCAATATCCCTACACACACAATCATACAGCACTCTACTACACACATATTCATACAGCACTGTACTACACACATTACACTGTTGGGACACTTATCAGAAGCAATGAAGGGTTCAGTGTCTTGCCCAAGGACACTTCAACATGTGACTACTGGTGAAATCGAATCCCCAACTCTCCCATTGGAGGACGATCACTCTAACCACTTATCCACAGTTAGTCCCAGTATATAAGGTAAATGACATGACTATGAACTTTAATACAGAAGCCACTAGAAGTGACAGGAAGCTATTACTGGAGCCCTTTTATTCACAGTGACTCTAAAACAGGCAAAATGTTTCCTAATAAGCCAACCATTATCTCTGAGAAGCATACAGCAGACATTAAAACTTTTTTCTGAGGCAGAACGAGCTCTCAAGGTCAAGTTTTATATGCCATTTATATGCCAACTCATTTAAATGCCATTTAGGTTGAGCTCCATACATCTAATCTTTCACATATTCTCTTATCTTGAGATGTTGGATGATTACACTGAATGTCATCCAAACCCTGTCGCTTGAATCACAGAGACATCTCTGAAAACGC
>JBBPBX010068340.1:0-19152 GCA_038048925.1 Garcialebias charrua
GTAAGTCGGGGACTACCTGTATATATATATATATATATATATATATATATATATATATATATATATATATATATATATATATATATATATATATATATATATATATATATATATATAGTAGTGGGCCATATCATATCGTTTACGATAATACCGGTAAAAATAGCTTGCCCGGGCAAAAAAAAGATATCATGATATGCTAATTTCATGACGTGATACGTAAGGACGCCCCGCCCCCCAACCGAGCGCTTCAAACTGAACTGCGCACCTCTCTTCCACCAGTCTGTACTGGTGCTAAAATGATAAAAACAAACCGCGCGTCGTGTCAGCTTCTGTCCCCTGGCTGCTCTGAACAGCAGGTAGAGGATCAAATGCCCCCACACCCCACTGAGCAGCCGCGCTGCGGGCTGGTCTCCCTCGCTCTGAAAACTGTCTCTACAAACACGCGCGGCTCTCCACGACCAAGAGGAAACCACAGTGAAGTTATTTTCAAGTTGGAAGTTGGATATTCGAGCTCCGTGTCTTCAGCGGTGCGTTGCTCTCGTCAGTCCACTTCATGGAGTCTGATTTCGGGCAGCCGCGCTGAGTCTGCCCCTATTCAGAGACGTCATGGTTCACTTAGGGACCGTCAACAAATTTTCGACCGCGTCACTCTTTAGAAACAAAAAATAATGTATTTTACATGATTTGAGCCACAAATCTTACATCAAACTACTCTCCATTCCAGATCTGCGAGGCACAGCTGTTTATTTCTCAATTTTTATGCATTTTGTAATTTTTCACAATTTAATATTTACTGTTTTTGGTCAATACCATTCAGGTCTTTTGAGCCACCCACACAAGTCTCACATCAAACTACTCTCCAAGACCAGGCCTATGAGGCACAGCTGTTTATTTATCATTTTTATGCATTTTGTAATTCTTCACAATTTAATATTTCATAAATCTGTGGGGTTTTCCTCAATAGCTTCCAAGTCATGTGACCTGTTGACCCAAAAACACTGTGAAATAATTCTGCTAGTCTCTATAAATGAGGCACAGTCATTTGTTTTCTATTTTAAGTCATATTAATCAGACTCCATGAAGCGGACTGACGAGAACACCGCACCGATGAAGACACGGAGCTCGAATATCCAACGTCCAACTTGAAAATAACTTCACTGCGGTCAAGAGTCAGGTGATCAGAGACAGATCAGTCAGAAAATGAATCATTCCTGCATGAATAGATGAAACTGAAACACCAACACGCTTCAGCGTCAGCTGATCACCTTTTTACAACTTGTGAAAGTTATTCTTCAGTTAAAGGCAACATATATTTTGTTGCATGTTACATTTATGCCCAACAGATCTTAAGATTCATTTTTATTTAGTTGTTTTAGGAAACTACACATGCACTTTAGTTTTTGTGGTGGTTTTTGTTGATCTATATTTTGTGCAGACTTTTTCAATCTAAATAACAGATCATTTTTTTTAGAATAAGATACTCTTCATTCTGCCACCCTTCATTTTAAATTTATATTGTATGTCTTGTATCATGTGTCTATTAAATTTCTGTATTTTTTATTTGAAATGAATAAAAAAATAAAAAAAATATATATTTTTTTATACTTGGAGACCGAATACTTTACTAAATAAAGTAATTTCAGTAAAATTACCCCTTGTTTTTTTTTTAATTTATGTAATACTGCAAAGCAACATGTTAAGTTAATTTTGTCAAATAACTAAATTTGATTTCTGTTTTTTTTTCGTTATATCACGAAATTTATCGTTATTGTGATAATGCTCTGAAATATCACAATATAATTTTTGAGCCATATCGCCCACCCCTAACACTCACATACACATACAATAAAAAATTAAAGTAACAGTGTTAAAATTAGTTAAAATTATTGTGCATTGAGAAACCTGATTGCTACTGGGATAAATGAGTTTTTAAATCTGTTCGTTCTACATTTGGGTTGTAGAAACCTGCGTCCAGATGGGAGCAGCCTGAACTCGTCATGGAGTGGGTGATCAGGGTTTGCCAGAATCTGCCTGGCCTTGTTCACTGACCTCACCTTGTGTAGGTCTGCAAGGTTCTTTAGGTCTATGCCAGCAGTTTTGCTGCACATCCTGACAATCCCTGAGAGTTTGCTTTTGTTCTTACAGGTCAAAAGTCCAAACCAACAGATGAAGGAAAAGGTTAAAATAGACTCAATAAAACATGAATAAAACATTCTCATAAAAGTTGAATCAACATTTAAAACCACAAAGCTTCCGATAAAAATACATTCTCTGGTGGGCCTTTTTACAAAGTGAATTAACATGGAGGTCAAAAGTCAATTTATCATCAAGAACAGTTCCCAGGTATTTATATTGTTGCACTACATCCACAGCTTCACCGTCAATGACCATGGGAGCCGTTACTGAATAATTTTTCCTAAAATCAATGATCATCTCCTTTGTTTTAGAAACATTTAGTTTTAAAAAGGAAGACTCACACCATTCTGTGAAGTCCCCAATCACAGGCCCGGGGTCTGGGTCATCACTGCTCAGAAGGGACAGGATGACAGAGTCATCGGCAAACTTTACAATGTGACGCTGAGGGAAATGGCTGCGACAATCGTTTGTGTACAAAATAAATAAAAGAGGTGAAAGAACACAGCCCTGAGGGGAACCAGTAGGGGACAGAAGGACATCAGAGAGGACCCCATTAACTCTCACCCTCTGAGACCGAGCAGTTAAAAAGTTCACAAGCCAACATATGAGGCCGAAGTCAAGACGGTACAGACTTTGTAATTTCTCTGCTAAAATGTGGGGCTGGATACAGTTAAAAGCAGATGAAAAGTCGATAAAAAGCAATCTTACAAATGTTTTTGCACCTTCGAGGTGTCTTAAAACCTTATTTAAAAGAGTTCCTGTTGCGTCCTCCACCCCTCTATGTGAACGATAAGCAAATTGAAGTGGGTCCAAATGATCTTCAACTTTTGACAAGAGGGTCTTGTGAACCAGTTTTTCAAATGACTTCATGACTAAAGAAGTCAGGGCAACAGGCCTGAAATCGTTCAGGGAATGAGCAGTCTTGGTTTTGGAATCGGAACAATAACAGAGTCTTTCCAGAGCTGTGGGACCGTACAGGTTTGAAGAGACATGTTAAAAAGAAAACAGAAGATATCTGCAAGCTGCAGGGCACAGTTCTTAAGAATACGACCCCCTATGCCATCAGGACCCGGACTTAGGCATATTCATTGCAAAGATGAATATATACTATAGATTTCCAAATACTGTACTGTAAATAAATGTTTAATCATTATTTGGTTAACAAGATCCATGTGTTTTGCAGGTGCCTGTTGTGCCGGATGTAGAAGTCCCAAGGCGAAAGGTGAAGTGTTTCACATGGTTCAATTATGGGGGAAAAATGTCACACTGTTAACTCCTGTAATTACACATCACTGACAAAGAAGTCAAGTAAATGTCTGATATTAATGTTGTTATTGATCTCAGGGATTCAGCCAAACCCAGGGCCAATCACTAACTACTGTACACCTAATGAGTTTAAAAATATTTCAGGTCTCCGTTTTCTGCATGTAAACGCTCGTAGCCTTCTAAAAAAACTTGATGAATTGAAAATCCTAATCACTTCTTCTGGGGCAGATGTGATCGTTATCTCTGAAACTTGGCTCAACGATTCTGTTTTGAAAAATGACTTGGCAATCAATGAATTTAAGATCTATCGTTGTGACCGTAATACAAGGGGAGGTGGAGTCGCTATTTACATCAGAGATTCTTTGGCTGCCAGGATTGCATCTAAAAAAACAATCGCAAACCAGTTTGAGGCTTTAGCTGTGAACATCACTTTGAAAGGAGGTCAGCCCTTAACTGTTGTTGGTTGTTATCGTCCCCCCTCCGCAACACCTGAAGCTCTGTCCTCCCTGACTGAATTCATAGGAAATTTAAAACACAATGAGATCGTTTTGGCTGGAGATTTCAACATTGATTGGAATAAGTCGACCCCCCTCTGTGATAAATTCAAAGAATGTTGCCTATCTCTCAACCTAACACAACTTATCGATTCTCCCACCAGACCAAACATAAAATGTCCCGAAAAATCTTCTATCTTAGATCTGTTTTTCACAAATGCACCTCACAAATTTCCTGGTATAGGTGTATTTGCCAACGTTTTGAGTGATCATTCCGTAATAGCAGCTCTTAGATCTACTAAACTTCCACCTGCTAAGCCCAGAATAATTCAAAAAAGGGATTTGAAACGTTTCAGTGAACAGTCATTCCTTTGGGATCTATCCCTCTTTGATTGGCAACGTATCCTACAAATCAATGACGTGAACACCGCTTGGAACTATTTTCGCAATAGTTTCATTCTCTTTGTAAACAAACACGCACCTTTCCGGCAGTTCAGGATAAAGAGCCGTGACAGCCCCTGGTTTACTCCTGAACTAGCTGATCTCCTGCACTGGAGAGATCATCTTTGGGCCGCAGCGAGAAAATCACACTCAGACACTGATTGGTTGAAATTTCGGCAGCTAAGGAATAAATGTACAACTGCCATCAAAGCCGCAAAACGTAACTACTTCTTATCTCAGACCTCCAAAAATCTAAACGATCCTAAAAAATTCTGGAAAACCATCAAATCTCTCTCAGGCACCCCCCAATCATCATCTGACCTCCCATCACAATTTCTTGTTGACTCTGTTCCTGTGTCAAATAAGCACGAGATCCTGAACTGTTTCAATAAACATTTTGTTGCTTCTAGTTCATTATTTGACACAGTTACAAACGGAAAATCAGCCACTTTATCTAATAATCAAACTTCTACAAATCAAATCCCTCCTACAAGTCAACCATCTGTTAATCACACCTTCTCTTTTTCTCCGTTCTCAGTCAGTGAGGTAAATAAACTGTTAAATGATCTTGATCCTAAAAAATCTGCAGGTCCAGATGAACTTCCACCTTACTTCTTAAGGCTGGCTGCTCATATCATCACAGTCCCTGTGACCCACATCTTTAATCTGTCCATAAGCCAAAACACCATTCCGGATGCTTGGAAAACAGCCTTTGTTCTTCCTTTGCTGAAGGGAGGTGACCCCACCTCATTGAACAATTATCGACCGATCTCTAAACTCTGCATCTTAGCCAAGGTTCTAGAAAAACTGATAAACTCTCAGATCAAAAACTATCTGGACTCATTTAACATCTTACCTCTTCATCAATCTGGTTTCAGGAAAAAACACAGCACAACAACTGCTTCTCTGAAGGTTCTGAATGATGTTGTTGAAGCATTGGATGCTAAGGACTATTGTGCTGCACTTTTCTTAGACCTGTCTAAAGCTTTTGACACTGTGGATCATAACATCCTGTGTCATAAGCTCTCAGAAATCGGTTTCTCTGATCACACCATCGGTTGGTTTTCTAACTATCTTTCCAATCGGAGGCAATGTGTTCAACATAACGGTACTTTTTCCAGCTATTTAACAGTTAAAAATGGTGTACCACAAGGCTCAGTTTTAGGACCCACTCTCTTTACAATCTACATAGCTAATGTAGGTCACTGCATCCCTGATGCATCCTTACATTTCTATGCTGATGATACAGTTGTTTATTGCCGAGCTAAAACAGTAGCTAAGGCTTTCCAGTTACTGCAATCCGCTTTTGACATCATCCAGTCAGATTTGTTCCGTCTCAAACTTGTCCTAAATGCTGATAAAACAAAAGGGATGTTTTTTTCAAATAGGAAGGCGGTTCCAGCAGATCCTCCTCTGATTTTATCTTCAAATGGTGTACCTATCGAGTTTGTTGATTCCTATAAATATCTGGGTATCCTGATCGATTCACATCTCTCTTTTAAACTCCACGTGGAAAACCTAGTGAAGAAACTGAAAGTTAAACTGGGTTTCTTTTTCAGAAACAGATCATGTCTATCACTGAATGTTAGGAAACGCCTTGTATCTGTGACTTTCCTTCCCTCCATTGATTACGGTGACATTCTCTACATGAATGCTCCTACAAGCACCCTGCGGATGTTGGATGTTGTCTATCATGGTGCACTAAGATTCATAACTGGTTGTGATTATCGTACCCACCACTGCACCCTGTATTCACTGGTTAACTGGACATCATTAACCTCACGCAGACTCTTCCACTGGTACATTTTCATCTTTAAATCACTTCTTGGTCTGCTGCCCTCATACATCTCCTCCTACATGTCTTTGCGTGAGTGCAGCTACAGCGTGCGCTCTCAGGACATGATTACCTGCAGTGTTCCGTCAGTGAGGACTGAACTTGGAAAAAGGGCCTTCTCCTACTCCGCTCCTGCTTCATGGAATATCTTACAAAAAGATCTGAAGCTCTCGACCTTGACTTCTCTAAATGGTTTTCAGAATCTGTTGGAATCCTGGCAAAAACCAATGCAGATTTGTTCCTGTCTTTGATTTTATACGTCTACCTTATAATGTTTTGCTAGTTTTTTGATACTTTGTTAAAAGGAGGAATGTGTATATATGTATATATATGTGTATATATATATATATATATATATATATATATATATGTATATATATATGTATATGTATATATATATATATGTATATATATATATGTATATGTATATATGTATATGTATATATGTATATATATGTATATGTATATATATTATATGTATATATGTATATATATATATACAAGCCCAAAACCAGAAAAGTTGGCACGTTGTGCAAATCGCAAATAAAAACAGAATACAATGACTTGCAAATCTTTTTCAACCCATATTCAACTGAATAGAATGCAAAGACAATATATTTAATGTTCGAACGGAGAAACTTTATTTTGTTTTGCAAATAACCATTAACTTAGAATTCAATGGCAGCAACACATTGCAAAAAAGTTGGCACAGGGACATATTTACCACTGTGTTACATCGCCTTTCCTTTTAACAACACTCAGTAAACGTTTGGGAACTGAGGAGACCAATTTTTGAAGCTTTTCAGGTGGAATTCTTCCCCATTCTTGCTTGATGTACAGCTTAAGTTGTTCAACAGTCCGGGGTCTCCGTTGTCGTATTTTACGTTTCATAATGCGCCACACATTTTCAATGGGGGACAGGTCTGGACTGCAGGCAGGCCAGGGGAGGACCCGCACTCTTTTGCTACGAAGCCACGCTGTTGTAACACGTGCAGAATGTGGCTTGGCATTGTCTTGCTGAAATAAGCTGGGGCGTCCATGAAAAAGACGTCGCTTGGATGGCAGCATATGTTGCTCCAAAACCTGTATGTACCTTTCAGCATTAATGGTGCCTTCACAGATGTGTAAGTTACCCATGCCTTGGGCACTAATGCACCCCCATACCATCACAGATGCTGGCTTTTGAACTTTGCGCCTATAACAGTCCTGATGGTTCTTTTCCTCTTTGGTCCGTAAGACACGACGTCCACAGTTTCCAAAGACAATTTGAAATGTGGACTCATCAGACCACAGAACACTTTTCCACTTTGCATCAGTCCATCTCAGATGAGCTCGGGCCCAGCAAAGCCGGCGGCGTTTCTGGATCTTGTTGATGAATGGCTTTTGCTTTGCATAGTAGAGCTTTAACTTGCACTTACAGATGTAGCGACGAACTGTAGTTACTGACAGTGGTTTTCTGAAGTATTCCTGAGCCCATGTGGTGATATCTTTTACACACTGATGTCGGTTTTTGATGCAGTACCGCCTGAGGGATCGAAGGTCACGGGCATTCAATGTTGGTTTTCGGCCTTGCCCCTTACGTGTAGTGATTTCTCCAGATTCTCTGAACCTTTTGATGATATTACGGACCGTAGATGGTGAAATTCCTAAATTCCTTGCAATAGCTCGTTGAGAAAAGTTGTTCTTGAACTGTTCGACAATTTGCCCACGCATTTGTTCACAGAGTGGTGACCCTCGCCCCATCCTTCTATGTGGATGACTGAGCATGTCAAGGAAGCTGCTTTTATACCCAATCATGGCACCCACCTGTTCCCAATTTGCATGTTCACCTGTGGGATATTCCAAATAAGTGTTTGATGAGCATTCCTCAAATTTCTCTGTCTTCTTTGTCACTTGTGCCAGCTTTTTTGAAACATGTTGCAGGCATCAAATTCCAAATGAGCTAATAATTGCAAAAAATAACAAAGTTTACCAGTTCGAACGTTAAGTATGTGGTCTTTGCAGTGTGTTCAATTGAATATAGGTTGAAAAAGATTTGCAAGTCATTGTATTCTGTTTTTATTTGCGATTTCCACAACGTGCCAACTTTTCTGGTTTTGGGCTTGTATATGTATATATATATATATAGTATATATATATATATATATATGTATATATATATATATGTATATATATATATATATATATATATATATATATGTATATATATATGTATATATATATATATATATATATATATATATATATATATATATATATATATATATATATATATATTTCTCTCTCTTTTGTTTTCTATTGTTTATTGTTTGATTGTTTATTGTTTAAGGAAATTCTACCATTACTGTTCATTGTTCTTTAGTTTTAGCAGGTCGCTTTCGTAAATGAGCCCATGAGGTTCAAAAGATTTACCTGACTAAATAAAGGTTGAATGAATGAATGAATGAAGTCTCTACGGACTACCAGCTCAGCCTTGCTGGTTGGAGATCTTGCCGTGCTCATCTACGGGAGAGAGTTATTGGCCAATTGAAGTTTGACTGGGAGGCAATGGGGGGCTCATAAAGATGTGGAGTCAAAGCCTTTGGACAACACAAAGCTTGATACTTGGTGAGTGTATAGGTTTGAATGTAGGACAAAACTCATTCTAAAATACATTCCTAATGTTTTTCTCGTTTTATGAACAAATTACTGTAATGTTCCATGCTCCTCACGGTTTATGATGCAGATTCTGATACAATCACCTAAAAATGCCATTCACTGATACCATATGGATTAGATTGGATTTGGTTATGTGCTCTATATAAAAAAAAAGTTTACAATCAAAGTTAAATGCAGGTTACGGGTATTATTCGTAGTTGTTAAATCAAAAATATCTGAGAGCATAACTTTTTTTTTTTTTTAAAGGGAACCACAATTACTTTTAACATTAGACTTTAATAATAAACTTTTATTTTAACTGTAAAACAATGACTGTAAAAAATACTGTAGGGTGTTTAGTTTTGTAAATTTTTAAAGTATATTTTAACATGTGTATATTTTAACACATTAAAATATATTTTAAAAATGTACAAAACTAAACCACCCTACAGTATTTTTACAGTTAAAATAAAAGTTTATCAAATAAAGTCAAATGTTTAAAAGTAATTGTGGTTCCCTTTAATAATAAGTTATTGTTTATCACTCGTGAAACCTAGAGACATATTTTAAGGATATGTTTGATGTGAGAGTAATTACACTGATGATAGAATAACATAACATTGGAGTAATTTCTGTTTTTTTTTTTTTTTTTTCAGTCTACACCAAGGCAAAGTTCCCTGACACCACCATGCAAGATGTGCGAAGAGTCCTAAGAAAAGAAAATGCAACATAAACAACTACCGGTGAACTTTTTTTTTTCTTATCCCCCCCAAAGATGTGAAGATGCCTTCTGAAAAGGAAAGACTTCAGTTTCCAGTTGGAGACACTATTTTTGCTTTGTTTAAGCAAATGCACACATTTTTACATTGTGTTCTGGACTTTATGTTTACACCTTGAAATGCAAATGTGCACCTTTTCCTTTTCAATTTTTAAAACTGGAAGGGATTCATTTTAAATGCTGCTGTTTTGTAAACTGTTTTTGAGCTGCACCTTAATTTTATATAAAAATATTGAAGTTCTCAAGACCTTGTTTTATGACTTTGTAAACACATCTTTCAGAATACTTTAAAAAATAATTTTTAGCATATAAATAGTATTGTGCAAGTATTGTTAAGCAAACTTACAAGTGTAACATAACAATTACAATGACAACATGGTATTAGTTTTAGAAATTCAAAAATTTAACTTAAATGATAAAATAAACTGTAAACTAGAAGTAAATAACAAGTGCATTGGAAGTATATGAAAAAGTGTACTAGTGGTATACTTTAAGTATACTGTAATAAACTAAAGTATGAACTAGAAGTATATAACAAGTGCATTTGGAGTATAAAGAAAAGTATACTAGTGTTATACTTGAAGTATACTTCAATAAACTAAAAATATGAACTTGAAGTACATTGGAAGTCTAATTAAAAGTGTACTACTAGTATACTTTAAGTATACTAAAATGGGCCAATTTAGTCCCAAAAAAGTATATTGTAAGTAAACTGCGAGTATACTTAAAAGTACACTTAGAGACATATACTTTATATACTTAAGTATACTTAACAACATATACTTAAAGTATACTTCTTTTTGGTAAGGGTGGAAAAAAACAATAAAAAAACAAGAACACACACTATGTGTGGAAACTATATCATCAGGCAGGGGAGGGATAGTACAGTGACTAGAAAAGGTGGGCCTGTGTGGTTGCAGATTCAACACCCTGGATTAACCTAAAAAAGTTATGTCTGGTCATCTGGCCATTCAAAAAACAAAACAAAAAATGTAGAAACGTTTTGTCTTTCATCCAAAATACTTCCTCAGTCTGAGGTGCTGTAATCAGCTCATTCTTATAAATAGCACATTCTCATAGTGGATCATCCAGTTTGCTGATGACAGCCAAAACTACCTGTTCACATGATTAAGGAGGTCCATCAGCCTAACGATGGATCGTTAACGCCCTGATGGTAGCTAGCTATTCACAGGGGGCTGAGTGAAGCTAGCAATAACAGCATTGTAAGAGGGAGACAGTTGAACACGGAGGCCTTCACCCCTGTTTAATGAAGGACGGTTTCTTTTCACAAAGATGGCCTCCTTTACTCCTCACTCAAACCATCGTTCCTCTCTATCAAGGATGTGAACATCTTCATCCCTGAAAGAGTGACCACTGGCCTGGAGATGTGTAGACCGAGGAGTCCTGGCCTGATTATGTTGCTCTTCTGTGCTGGGCCATCCTTTTGGCCAGTGGCTGTTTAGTTTCCGCAATGTAAGACTGATCACAGCCCTCCTGACACTGAACAGCATACACAATATTACTCTGTTTGTATCTGGGGACTGGATCTTTGGGATGAACCAGTCTTTGCCATAATGTATTTTGGGGTTTAAAAGCCACTGGGACATGTTTAGAAAATAAACGTCTCAATTTCTCTGAAACTCCCGCAACATACGGAATGACCACTGGTCTGGGTTCCTTCTTTTCACCTGATGGCTGACTGGAGTCATGTTTGGGTTTCTTCTCTGCTTTCAGAAATGCACAGTTAGGATAGCCACATTTCTCTGTCGTGTGGGATTTCTCCTTCTGCCTGGCTCCTGAGTTAGTGGGGATGCTGTCTGCTCTGTGGTACAGAGTTCTGATGACAGTCATGTCAGCAGGCACTGGGCAAGCAAGATCCTTCTGAAGGCACAGACCCAGCTGCTGAATGAAGAGGTGAGATAGACCAATTTTACTATTTAGGCCTTTAAGGCCAAAGAAGAGCACATTAAACAGAAACTAACAATTTGCCTAGATCAAACCACACTTCAGCTAGTGATGGTCTGTACAAATCAGGCACGCTTAGCATAGCAAGTCAAGTCCAAAACTCGACAACAAAACAAATTTAACTTACTGATCATCAACACCATCACAATTCCAATAACAACACATTCAGTGGAAGACAACACTCTGGTAGACAGTTACATGACAGGGAGACAGAAAAGTGGATGAAGAAATTATCTGACAGACAGCTCACCCAACCGGAGCAGGGGACTGAACTTTGCGGTTGCGCCAAGTAGAATTCATCTGGTGGAGATGATCACAGCCACTGAGTCAGCCATCTGCATTAACAAAATTAAAGTGTGTAAACAGAACAACTCATAATTAAAGTATCAGCCAGTCTCAGCAATGCCAAACCAACACCTTCCAACATCAGTAGAGAGGAGAGGGATGCACTCACCACTCTTAGCAAGGACAAAAACATCATAATTCTCCCAGCAGACAAAGGAAGGTGCACAGTGATTTTGAACCAGAAAGACTATGATGAGAAAGTTATGACACTCCTTAACCACTTATGAACAGCTGAAAAGAGATCCAGGAAGTGGTTACAAGAAGTTGATAACTTGCCAGAAAATTTTGGAGCAGGACAAGGCTATTGACCGTATTCTGTACCACTGTACCCAAGGGAGGCCACGTCTAGCCTGTATGGTTTACCTAAAATTCACAAACAAGGTGTACCTTTAATACCAATTGTTAGCATGATTAACTCTGTTGCTTACAAGGTTTCCAAATATCTGGCGTCTGTACAAATCCCTTTAGTTGGCAGCTCAGAACACCACATAAAGAACATGAAAGGATCAGTATGGGTGTTCAAATGAACCAGGCGTCTCTTGAGGAAATAAGATTTATTGAGAAAGACATAGGTTAACAGAATAATCAGAGATTAAGGCATTAAAATACAGATCTGTGTGCACACAGAGTCCGTGATTCGGAAACAGACCTGTCGCGTCGCAGCCGTCTACAGAATGCCCCTTTTTCTGCTGTGGTATGTGATATCATAAAATGTTTGGTGCTTCTCCTGTTGTCTCATTGGCCATCCTCCTGATAAGGCCTGGTTGCCGGGCAAACAGAGATTTATGAGAAGGCCCAAGGTTTCTTCTGCTAACCTGTTTAGATTGTGTGTGTGTGACTCTTCTTTGTCTCAGTTAAGTTACCCAGAGTTTAGATTCAAAGTGTTTAATGTGTTATGTGTACATTTATATGTTTATCCTGTGAACATTATGTGTAATGCACTAACAGGTCTGTAGTGTATTTATTATGTGTGTGCTTTTATATAAATGTACCTGTTTTTAGTTCTCAGTCAATTTATGTTTCTGCCCTCCCCCTGGAATGTTAGGTGCAGAGTTTTGGCACAAAGAGCTGTTTCGGGGCTTCCAGTCTGTTTACTGCATCTCTGACTCTTTTTCTTAATGATCAGGTGAGATTAATAAATGCACACGTTTTACTATGTTGTCTAAGCACATAAGCATGATTGTATAAAACATTTGTGATTACATGATACACAGTTGTGAATAAGAACACTTGTGAAATAGGTTTAATCAGAATAACGTATAGAACTGTGTATTCCCCTTCACAGTCCACTCTGCCTCTCGGGACAGGAGTTTCAGACCACTGTTGCATAGCAACCACCCCAGAGGCATCTACTACCTCTCCTGCTTCCTTAGAGTTACCTTGTACTTCTTGTACAATTAACTGTTTTTTCTCTTTTGCTTTTTTCTCATCGTTATGTATCTGTTTGGCACTCGAAAGCTGGAATTTAATCAATTGACTCTTTGCATTCTCTAATTCCGCAGCCTCTTTATCCCCCTGTTTTTTGGCATACTTCAGACGATGTACGATGTGTTTCTCCCACCGGTCTGGTGAGGCCGTGAGCAAATCGGCATTCTTCTCCAAATCATCGATCACATCAGCCGGCAGTCCGTCGAGAACCGCTTTCCTGAAGTATGGACGTTGCTGAATGTATCTTGCCCGAACACACGTGACCTTCTCCCAAGTCTTTTTACATTGCTGCATGAATGTCCACGGATCAATTGATCTGTCCCACCGGAACTCAGGGACTTGTTCCCCTACTGGCAGAGGGTACAGCGTTCTTATAATTGGACCTATATCAAAATACACGTCTGTTAACGAAGTTTCATCAGAGGCCTCTGCGATCCTATATCTACATCCTGCGAGAATTATCTGCAAATTCATGTACGTTTGGAACATGTTTTGATTGGCACAGCGTGCAAACGTGGCATTTAGATCTCCCACTGCCAACTTGACCCCCATAGTAAGAGAGTTAAATTTATCAAGCAAACCTGTGCGTTGGAATATTCCAGTGCTGACCTAGTGTACAATTCCTCCTCTGCCCTGCAAGGTTGCTCACGTACTGGACTATCTGGGGGTACCTGTGGCCTCCCTCTTACCAACTCGTCTTCTGACTCAGCCACGGTTCCAGTCAATGAACCCTTAAATACAACTTTGTCTGCTTCTCTGCCTGAGGGTCACCGACCTGTCTGCTCCTGGCTGCGTACCTGCTACTCTCTCTGGGGGGTCATAACACCCCATACCTGTCTCCTCCTCGTAACGTCTTGTAGCTCGACCCTCTTCCTCTCTGTCATAGTCACGTGGATGTGGGGACATTGAACCTGGCCATTCCCTTTCTTCTCGCTCATCAGCAAAATTGAGTTCTCTCTGCACTTCATTACGGTAATGTTGTGCTCTCTGACCCCTCATCCTCTTTTCCATGCTGCTTCCATCTTGGCCCTGCTCCTCTTCCTCAGTTTCATCCTCCTCAAACCTTACCTGTCCTCTCCTTCTTGGGAACATGGGATGCTGTCCTGCAGGTGGAGCAGGAGGAGCGGTGGCTCTAACAGCATATGGAGGCTGTGTTTCTCTTCTACTGATGTACCACCGTCTGTTTCTCCAACTTTCTGTATGCTATGAGCTAATAAAGCTATTTGTTTATACACCTCCACTAATTGCTTTTGCTGTTGGTGACTTTTATTAAGCTTAGAACGCTCCAAGAATGATTTACAAATGATTTGTTTTGTCTCTACCTCCTCCAGCTGTTTCTGCTGTTCCTTGACTTTTGCCCAAACTAATTGTGTTAAATTATCTGTTGATTTTTCTGCTGAACTTTCTGCTGACCTCACAATCTGTGTGATTAGCGTGTCCAACTCTTTGCACTTTCCAGAGTTTGCTGCATGTATTATGTTAATGACTACCTGAACTCTTACCAATTGATCCTGTAAAAGTTCTTGTTGCTGGTCCCGTTTTACCTTAATGTGTGCCATATTTGTTATCACAAGACATTCACTCAAATGCTTTATTTCCCAGACGCTCTCACATTCACTGAGATCTATTGTAAAAAACACAGGAAAAAGTCTGAGGTGAAAAACTTTTGTGTTCAGACTTACCTCTGTGTTTAGTCAACACCTCCCTCTGGTGGACAATATATGGCAGCACCACACACACACAACTCAACTGAAGACAACTTTAAACGTACACTCTCTGAGTCCACACAAACATTTAACAAGAAATTAAAAACTCATAATTTGAATATAACAGATCTCTCACCCCTATAATGATAATTTACATTTAAAAAATTAAAGAAATGCAACGTGAAGTATTTTAAAAGGAATTAAACACAAGACCCAATCACGTACCCTCTCTTTGTGTTTTTTTTCTTCTTTACTCTCAGACCTCTGTGGTTACATCGTCTAATTCCAACTACGTTAGTTTGCAGCTCTACCGCAGGGCACACTGGGGGATGTAGTCTCACCTCACGCGTGACTTCCAGCGAACCCTCGACACCGGGCATCGGAAACGTAGCGACCTCCGAAACAAGCTACAACAATTCAACCACCCACGAACGCCCGCATCGGACTCGTAAAAGAGTCCTGAACAGTCGCACGTGAAACAAGTTGGAAGACCTAACAAGCTACTCAAAGGATCGAACGTATCCCGAAATGTTTTTCTAAACAAGGCAATGAAACAAGTCTTTGTGACTTCCGCTACCCACGTGACGAACGGATTTGTCTCCTGTGAAACAAGCAGTCACGGCTACCCACGACCTGAATGGAAAACGTTCACCAACCCAAAAGTAAGTAATTAAAAACCCGAACGTTCGATCGACACGTAAATAGTTTAATCAAACGTACGCGCACCTCCTACACGCGTTCCTCAGCCCGCATTCGGGCGGGGGGGGCCGTGGCCCACTAGTCCCGACCGAACCAAACCGAACCGACACGTGTCTGATTAAACTGAAACCAGTGTCAATGAACAAACTTCTTATAAACCAAATTAATAGTATTTATCTTAACAAGGGCCTCTTTATCACAAGAGTTCCCCCGTGGTTCTTAGTGCAGTAAATTTGGATAGTAGGCCAAATTGACGTTTTGGTTAATCCACGGTTCGACTCACCTTTGTTGATTTTTGGGCCCAACTGCACTCAGTCCACAAAGTTCTCCTCGTCTACCTCAGATGCCACCTGGAACATCACGTCGGGGTCACCAGAACTGAAGGGATCAGTATGGGTGTTCAAATGAACCAGGCGTCTCTTGAGGAAATACGATTTATTGAGAAAGACATAGGTTAACAGAATAATCAGAGATTAAGACATTAAAATACAGATCTGTGTGAACACAGAGTCCTTGATTCGGAAACAGACCTGTCGCGTCGCAGCCATCTCCAGAATGCCCCTTTTTCTGCTGTGGTATGTGATATCATAAAATGTTTGGTGCTTCTCCTGTTGTCTCATTGGCCATCCTCCTGATAAGGCCTGGTTGCCGGGCTAACAGAGATTTATGAGAAGGCCCAAGGTTTCTTCTGCTGACCTGTTTAGATTGTGTGTGTGTGACTCTTCTTTGTCTCAGTTAAGTTACCCAGAGTTTAGATTCAAAGGGTTTAATGTGTTATGTGTACATTTATATGTTTATCCTGTGAACATTATGTGTAATGCACTAACAGGTCTGTAGTGTATTTATTATGTGTGTGTACTTTTTTATAAATGTACCTGTTTTTAGTTCTCAGTCAATTTATGTTTCTGCCCTCCCCCCCTGGAATGTTAGGTGCAAAGTTTTGGCACAAAGAGCTGTTTCGGGGCTTCCAGTCTGTTTACTGCATCTCTGACTCTTTTTCTTAATGATAAGGTGAGATTAATAAATGCACACGTTTTACTATGTTGTCTAAGCACATAAGTATGATTGTATAAAACATTTGTGATTACACGATACACAGTTGTGAATAAGAACACTTGTGAAATAGGTTTAATCAGAATAACGTATAGAACTGTGTATTGCCCTTCACACACCATGGACTTTGTAGATAAGGTGAGGGATGTCATCATGGAGACTGATGAAACAATGGTCTCTTTTGATGTCACATCACTCTTTACGTGCCTTTTTTGAAAAGGCAATAGAGGTAGTCTGTTTAAGGTTAAATTCAGACACCACTGAGCAGAAGGACCTGAAATGCACCACCACTCATGTTCCCTGAAGGAAGGGAACGAGGTGCAACATATGCTATGGGAATTGTGCCCCCACGCGATTACCTGAAGGAATACATTCACGCCTTTACGGCAGTGGCGTCAGCGTTGCGCCAGAGGCCCCGCTCTCTGGGTACTTAAGCCGTTGACGCCCATCCAACTTTCTCCAAAATGCACTTCACCGAGATTTCAGCATTGAAAAGGGCCAAGTATGTTGCACCTCGTTCCCTTCCTTCAGGGAACATGAGTTATGGTGCATAACTTTCAGTTCCCGTTCAGTCATGTCTCTCAGTGCAAGATATGCTATGGGAACGTAATTCATTCACGCCCTTGCAATGCTCAGTAAAATGCATGCTAGTGTGAACGTCAGCCCTTGATCAGCAGGCATCTCGAGGCTACCTTCTACTGTGTGTTAGAAAGGACAGCCTGAGTGACATCACACGCAGTAACATCCAAATTGTAATGCTTTGCAAAAGTGTTTATTGAGCTCGAGTTTGCCATAGCACAAATGTCTGCAACTGGTACACCCTTGAACAGTGACAACGAAGTGGCCAAGCCCCGAGTAGAGTGAGAGTGCACTCCAGAGGGCACCTGTTGACCTTTGCTACTGTATGCCCTTTTTATGGCCTCAGTCACCCAGTGTGAGAGGCACTGCTTTGATAGGGCCTTTCCGGTAGCAGGTGCTGCAAAGCACACAAACAGTTGCTTTGTTTTTCTCCATTCGGCTGTTCTCTGCATGTAAGTGCTTAAAGCTCTCACGGGGTAGAGAGCCTTCAGCCTTTCCTTTTCCTGAGTGAGGACAGGAGCAGGTGGAAAAGAGGATAGATCAAAGTCCAGACTTCTAGGGTTTAATGTCAAGACCTTGGGGATATATGTAGGATTAGGCCTTAAAGGGGACCACAGATGCAAAATTCACCTATTAATGTTTTTTTTTTTACTCTACTTTGGGTATTTACTTCTTTAAAAAACAGTCCTAGGGCCAATGAAATGTACCCAGTGGTATATTTACTCTAAGTAGATTTATTTTTCAGGGATATAAATGTCTCGTTTTCAAATCCTTGTGCTTGTGACGTCACAAGCGCCAGGACAACCCACCCCAGACCTGAGTCCAGCCCCTCACCTAGCAAACCCTGGTTAGGCTCAACCCACTTCAGTATAAAAGACGTGACGGTTGTTTTTCCTGATTTCATCTCATCTTTTGTTTAAATGTTCTTAATTTCATGTGTACAGCACTTTGTTGCAGCTGTGGTTGTTTTAAATGGCTTTATAAATAAAATATAATTGTTATTTTTATGTTTTAGTTCAATTTTTTTGCGTATTAGCGATCGCTCCCAACGAGCAGCCGGCAGACGTAAAATGAGCTGACCGCCGGCGAAGGGATCATCTGCGGGCAGGAGCTTCTGGGAATGCTGGCTTTTGAGGACCGTGGGTCCGGTCAGAGGTTGCCTCATGCGGATAAATTAACTGGAAACACTCTGTGAACTTTGTGTATGGTTCTGGACTGGAGCAGCGATCGCTCCCAAAGCGCCGCATGCAACGAGCGGAGCTAAGCGGGCGATGTGCCGGAGGAGGAAGAGTTATCATTAGCCTCGGATTCGGGTGAGCTAATGCTAAAAGGAGCTGCTAATGACGGCGCGCGCAGATGGCTTTCAGTAAGTTATCTTAAGATAGCATTAACAGTAAGTCAAATGAGTAATAAAAAAAGAGCTAATTTTAAAACAACAACAGATTAGAGATACTGGCTTTTACAGAGGGCGGAGTTAATGTAAACAGATTTTTGAAGGGCGTGGCCTTCAGAGTTCATTATCATAAACCGGTTGTTTAGAATGGAAGTGAGAAAATGCATAACTAGTAAAGGGATATTTTATTATCTAAGAATTATTTTGTGCATTAAATTGAATGAACATGGTCTGGATAGGCCACAGACATACCATCCACTTTATTCCTAGCCCCCATGATGCCTTGCGCGAATTATGGGAATGACTTCCGCCAGAAGTGAGAGCAACAGTTAAAGCCCAGTCTACTGGCTGTATTTTTCACGTTTTTTTTGTTTGTTTATTTCTAATTAATTGCAATG
>JBBPBX010068341.1:0-19152 GCA_038048925.1 Garcialebias charrua
GACAGTAGAACGAGGACGATGCAGTGGACAGTAAAACGAGGCGTCCCAAACACTCCTGAGACTATCCTGTAGAATGCTCCACCTGCTAGCCAGAAAACAAACACCAGGGTCTCAACTGTGGCCCCCAACAGAGATGAACGATTGTTTGAGAGAGGTGTAAAGGAGGCCATCTTTGTGAAAAGAAACCGTCCATCATTAAACAGAGGTGGAGGCCTCTGTGTTCAACTGTCCCCTCTTACAGTATTGTTATTGCTAGTATCACTCAGCCCTCTGTGAATAGCAAACAACCATCAGGGTGCTAACAATCCATCGTTAGGCTGATGGTCCTCCTTCATCATGTGAGCAGCTGGTTTCGGCTGTCATCAGCAAACTGGTTGTTCAACTGTGAGAGGGTGCTATTTAGCATTTTTTAGAATTATACTTTATTTATAAAGCCCAGCTACAGCTGCAACAAAGTGCTGTATATATTCATTCATTCAACCTTTATTTAGTCAGGTAAATCTTTTGAACCTCATGGGCTCATTTACGAAAGCGACCTGCTAAAACTAAAGAACAATGAACAGCAGTGATAGAATTTCATTAAACAATAAACAAACAAACAATAAACAATAGAAAACAAAAAGAGAGAAAAAAACAAAATATATATATATATTTTTTTTTTCTTTTTTTTTTTTAACAAAGTATCAAAAAACTAGCAAAACATTATAAGGTAGACGTATAAAATCAAAGACAGGAACAAATCTGCATTGGTTTTTGCCAGGATTCCAACAGATTCTGAAAACCATTTAGAGAAGTCAAGGTCGAGAGCTTCAGATCTTTTTGTAAGATATTCCATGAAGCAGGAGCAGAGTAGGAGAAGGCCCTTTTTCCAAGTTCAGTCCTCACTGACGGAACACTGCAGGTAATCATGTCCTGAGAGCGCACGCTGTAGCTGCACTCACGCAAAGACATGTAGGAGGAGATGTATGAGGGCAGCAGACCAAGAAGTGATTTAAAGATGAAAATGTACCAGTGGTAGAGTCTGCGTGAGGTTAATGATGTCCAATTAACCAGTGAATACAGGGTGCAGTGGTGGGTATATAAAACCATTTTAACTAATCATCACATTTTTTACTCTTTTCAATCAATTATTTTTCACGTATTTCATCATTGCTTCTTTCAAGAGTTCCACAACCTGAAAAATGCCTCATGAGAAACAAAGCAGCTTTGAACAGGCAGATTGCTTTCTTCTGTTTGTTGTGAGCCACCAGGGTGCTAGTTAGCATTGAAGCTAACATGTTAGTTGATGAAGTGTTGCTCCTTGTTGTGTTTTGTTGTCACCACCCCCGGGCACCTCATGTGGTCCCTGCGGGCAACCAGGTGCCTGCAGGCACCACGTTGGTGACCCCTGATTTATTATATCAACATACATTGTACATAAAAATAATCCTTAATACATTTGAGAATAATTATATGTTTTGCATTTTTGTATTGGTAGATCTTCTTGACTTGGTTGTTTTATAAGTAGCTTACATGCAGAAAAAGTGTGAGCACCCCTGTTGTAGTTGATTACATATTATTTATGTGTAGCTGTTGCAGTAATTATTTAATGTTTGCAGGTCTTATGTGTGTATGCACACAAATTGTTGTCATCAAACCATTAGTTGGATGCAAGACTGCGTGTAGCCTTTTTTTTGTAAAATGCTACATGTGTCATACATGTTCTTTGCAGCTCAGTGTTGTTGTTTTTTTTTTAACTTGGACAGTTTGATCCTTAATTAATGGAGTTATGTGGGTTTTCATAAGCTGACAAAATGTAAAATGATTTATGTTAGAGCAACAAGCAAACATGTTTTCTATGCAATTGTAATTGTCAGTTGAATAGGTTATAATAAATGAGTTATTTAACATTAAGGAGTACGGTAGTTACATTTATTTTACATTACATTTGATTACAGTTAGTTACATTTTATAAGTTACATCTACCTCTTCAAGGACAGCCGTTATGCTGATGTAGCCCTAGGTGAAAATGAGTTTGACATCCCTGCTATAGGTGAAAGATCTGGACTGCAGGCTGGCCATTTCAGATACCTGGATCCTTCTCCTACGTAGCCATGATGTTGTGATTGCTGCAGAATGTGGTCTGGCATTATCTTGTTGAAAAATCATTGCATGTCATAATTTGTCTTTTTATTTGTATGCAGACGATCTATAAATCTATGTGCCGGTCACTCTCAATCCCTCATTCTGTTCAAACACTGTTGTTGACTGCTGCCTTAAATGATATTAAGCACTGGCTCTTTCAAAACTTTCTCCACCTAAACACTGATAAAACCGAATGCATTTTATTTGGTGCATCCAGTGACACCAGCAACATCTTTCCTAGTCTCAGTTCTGGTTTTCCGCTCTCCCACTTCAACCAGGTGGTAAGAAATCTTAGAGTGCAGCTCGACTACAACCTAAAGTTTGATAAACAGATCAGTTCTGTTGTCAAAACCAGCTTCTTTCAGCTCCGTCTGCTCTCTAAAGTAAAGTCACTCCTTAGCCGTAATGATCTGGAGAAGGCCATCCATGCCTATGTGAGCGACTTGATTACTGTAATGAACGTCACCTTAATTTGTTCTTGAATTAAAATAATGTATCAGTACTTTGCAGCATAAAAAAGTAAAGGGTAGCAAAAACAAAAGTACAAGTATAAACTTTTGAATTAATGTATAAGTCTTATTGTACTTAGTCTTAGAGTTCTTTTATATTTTTGAGTATAAGTGAAGTATAATTCACTATACTATTCTTAATAGTATGTAGTTCATAAAAACTAAACTTCAAGTACACAGGCTTATTTTAAAGTACAAAATTAGTATACTCTTAGTACACTTAAATAAACTTCTTTTTAGTATATCTCAGATAAGTACTTAAAAAGAAACTACACCTGTCCCAATATTTCTGTGTTTGTCTGCAGGCACTTTTACAAAACACCTTAAGCTGAAACTATAAATAATAATAATAATAATAATCATTTTATTTAAAAGCGCCTTTCATGACACCCAAGGACACAACAAACCAACACAGTGAATACAGAGCAAACATTATCAGCAACAAATTGAAATATAAAATACATAAAGGATACAAAATGGAAGATAAAAATACATTAGTAAAGTTAACGATACGATAAAGCCACTAGTATACTCCTGCGTACGTCCATCCACGGAGATACGCACGTACGTACGCGGAGGTACGCACGTACCCCCACGGGGCAGCAGTTTTACTAGGGTCATCATCCATCCATCCATCCATCTATCCATCCATTCATGATCCAGCCATCATCTTCTGCTTCTGAGTGACAGGGGCAGCAGCTTTACCAGGGACATCAAATGTCTCAACACTTGGGTCCAAGTTTTGAAAACGGTGTCAGGAAGTTAAAATATTTTTCATATTGACCCATTACAAGGTTGACTAGACAGTATTTTAACTAGAATTAATGACAAACTGGAGTTGAAATGATCAGATGTTCCTTTGCTAGGTCTAATGCTCCTTTTTTCAGGCAGACAACTTATACTTAAAGACAACTTATACTTAAATGTGTTTACTGCAGTTAAAACAACACATTGGTTTTACTTTGTGATAATAAAAACTTTCAAAGATATAATCATTCTTCTTTCTTATTTTGCTTAATGTCATTTAACTCTACATGTCATCACTGAAATTCTTATTGAACAGAATCACAAGTCCAAGTGTGAACTGTCACAGAGTAAATACAATAAAAACATGTATTATCTGCAGCATTGTTCATTAAACTGGAACAACACTACTAAAGTATTACAGAAAATATACAGTAGGCACACTTGATATTGTAGATCATTGCATTAGTTAATACATTCAATAAGTAGTTTTACTTTAATACTTTAAGTATTTTTAAAATCAAATACTTATTTACTTTTACTTAAATAGAAACATTAATATGGTACTTTCAGTACATTTTTGTCTGTGTATTTGTACTGATACTTAAGTACAGTGTTTGAGTACTTTCTCCACCTTTGGTAAATACTGATGTTCAAATGTTATGTTAAGATAAGTTAAAGATTACAATATATTACTTTTTTTAATTATTAATAAGATAGATTTTAATTTTTTTATTATGCACAAGTTAATAAAGTTAATACATCATTTAATGACAAAGTTTAATTCATAGGATTAAAGTATTTCACATTTACCTGTATTTACTGTATTTAATTTTTTTTTTTCACAACTTCCTGTTAAATACAAGTCTTATTTTGGTATTTCCTGTTGTGTCCCTACGTCAGAGCCATAGTCTGCCAAGAACTGATGTCTACTGGTTGGTTGTAGTCATGTGACTTTTTTTTTTGAATTCATTGGTGGAGAGAGGTTTATAAGATCGAGCGCGGGCATTTTGAAACTGTTTTCGGTTTTACGAGTCATCGTAGAGTCGAAGGCTTTGTGAGCTCAGAGTGTTTTTTTGGCTAAAAAAACCACGGAGTGAACAGTGTTTGATCATCGTTTCATTTACTTTTTAGAATCACAACATCATCTGGAAAGTTCTTTGTTGAGAGGTAAGTCTGTGGTCGACGTATTTTTGCTTGTATTTACGCATATTTGCTTTGTAAAAAAACACATGGTTTGCAGAGGTGTCAAGTAACGAAGTATAAATACTTCGTTACTTTACTTAAGTACAAATTTTAGTTATCTATACTTTAGTAAAGTAATTATTTTTCGGCCTACTTTATACTTTTACTTCTTACATTTTCACGCAATTACTGGTACTTTCTACTCCTTACTTTTTAAAAATAGCCTCGTTACTTTTCTTTCATTTTGCCGTATTGAGGTAAGCTTAAAGTTTCGTTACATTTTAAGCAGGAATAATAGTGTCTGAAGCTGTCGGATCGACGTTCTGACTCGGTCCATTAGCTCTGACGTACGTGTGGGCGACATTTATTGAGCTATTTTTACTGGGCGCAGCTTGGTATAACTGTTCAGATGTGAAACGATACGTTTACAGAATTGTTGGGGTGCATTTAAGAGTCTTATGAGTTGAAAAAGAATCTAAATTTGTGATAAGGTGACGCTACGTTCATGGCGTTTGTTTATGTGCTGTGATCGATTCAAAGCGATCACGTGACACACGGTGCTGGTCGTCAAATTTCAGTTTTGTTAGCACAATACTGACATATTGTCTGACTTGTTCGTTCTATGCATGAAATATCGTCAGAAACTGTTTAACCGCGGTGTTTTTGAGTTATTTAAAGGGGTTTTAGAGCGTTTAGACTTCGGGAGAACACAAACGTCCGACTGCACGCACGTCCCTAAATGCAACACAACCGACACATCGACGTAGTGACGTCAGCCAGATAGAAAAAAAGGAAAAAGTCCGGTGCATTTAATATCTAAAAGTTCACAGAACCTTTTCTAAACATTTTAAACACATCGATTATTTTCTTAACAGAACGTTTGTTTAAGCGATTGTCACATCCAGGCTAAAACTAATCCCAAAAGTTGATTTTTCACCGTCTTCGTTTTCAAGCTAACGGAATTAGCGGTAGTCAATGCGGCCTTAAGAGTCAACAGCGCCTCTAAAGCGGCCAGGAAGAGTAATTACAGTCACATTGTGACTCCATGAAACATATGGTAATGCTCAATTTTGATTCAACCTTTATTTAGTCAGTTAAATCTTTTAAACCTCATGGGCTCATTTACGAAAGTGACCTGCTAAAACTAAAGAACAATGAACAGCAATGATAGAATTGCAATAATACCCTTCTATGGTTATTTTAAATATATTTAAATTTGCATTTAAATGTGTCTATTTTCAATGGGCATATATGCAATTAAAGGTGCTATGTGTAACTTTCTGCAGAGCTCAGAACATTGAAAAATTCTCAACAGGCAAAGCATTCTGATCCCTCCCCCTCAGGCTCTGAGGGGGAGGCTCTGCTGAAGTTCAAATTCAAGCTCTGTTTTTATTGGCTGATTCAAATTCAAGCTCTGCTTTTATTGGCTGGTTACAAACTCTGTTTTTATTGGCTGGAAAATGGCGGGTCACTCTGTGTTTTTAGTGTTTTTATAAATGCTGATAGAGAAGCAAGGGGACTATAGTTTTTTTCAGAGATTACTTTGTCTAACATCAGTTTGTCAGTAGATAGTGACAGAGTGAAGAAATATGTTAAAAATATATTTTTTGAAAAGTTACAGACTACATTACAATCTTACATACCCCAGCTTTAAGACGGGTAGCTTAGTGCACCCCTAGTTTTTCAACATTAACAATATAATATAATCTAGTCTAAAAAAATGATTTTTGTGGGGGAGGTGGGGTTTTATACAATAGTATAGTGGTGCGGCCTCCTTTACTCTCTCGAAGAGAAGAGAGGAACGATGGTTTGAGAGAGGAGTTAAGGAGGCCATCTTTGTGAAAAGAAACCGTCCATTATTAAACAGCGGTGGAGGCCTCCGTATTCAATTGTCCCCCTCTTACAATGCTGTTATTGCTAGTATCACTTAGCTCTCTGTGAATAACAAACAACCATCAGGGTACTAATGATCTATCGTTAGGCTGATGGTCCTCCTTGATTATGTGAGCAGCTGGTTTTGGTTGTCATCAACAAACTGGTTGATCCACTGTGAGAGATTGCACAACAACCCAAAAAAAGAAAAGCCCACCAAGGGAGGGAAAAAACAATGCCGCACAAGAAAATAAAATTAAAACTTACAGATCACTGTCAAACAGGTCATAGATTATGTAAAGTTACATGAAGAGTCCAGCAGGTGGGGGTATCATTCCATATTTGCCAAGTTCTGCAAAGTGGTGAAGTGATGAGATAGAAGGTGCTATTTATAAGACTGAGCTGAAAACAGCATTTAACAAACAACCATCAGGGTACTAATGATCTATCGTTAGGCTGATGGTCCTCCTTAATTATGTGAGCAGCTGGTTTTGGTTGTCATCAACAAACTGGTTGATCCACTGTGAGAGATTGCACAACAACCCAAAAAAAGAAAAGCCCACCAAGGGAGGGAAAAAACAGTGCCGCACAAGAAAATAAAATTAAAACTGACAGATCACTGTCAAACAGGTCATAGATTATGTAAAGTTACATGAAGAGTCCAGCAGGTGGGGGTATCATTCCATATTTGCCAAGTTCTGCAAAGTGGTGAAGTGATGAGATAGAAGGTGCTATTTATAAGACTGAGCTGAAAACGGCATCTGAGACTGAGGAAATCTGTCAGATGAAAGATTTAACGTTTTTACTGTTTTGTTTTGTGAATGTTCAGAGGACTAATCACACCATGTTGCTGCTGATTTGTTTCATGTTGCTGATGATCTGTTTCATGTTGCTGCTGTCAAAAATCTGTGTCATGCTGCTGCTGACAAAAATCTGTTTCATGTTGCTGTGTTCATTCGTGCTCATTTGCCAAGTGTGGCTACTGTGTATGTATATTTTCTGTAATACATTAATAGTGTTGAATCATTTTAATGAACAATGCTGCAGATAATACATGTTTTTATTGTGTTTACTCTGTGACACAGTTCACACTTGGACTTGTGATTCTGTGTGTCAGAATTTCAGGGATGACATGCAGAGTTGAATGTTATTAAGCAAAATAAGAAAGAGGAATGTTTATATCTTTGAAAGTTTAGATTTAACATAGAACAAAATCAATGTGTCATTGTAACTGCAGTAAAAAACATTTAAGTAAAAATTGTCTGAAAAAAGGAGCATTAGACCTAACAAAGGAACATGTTCTGATCATTTCAACTGCAATTTGTCTTCAACTCTAGTTAAAATACTGTGTAGTCAACCTTGTAATAAGTTAATAGTGATCAATATTTTAACTTCCTTACACTATTTTCAAAATGTAGACCAGAGTGTCGAGCCATCTCTTGTCTCCTAACATCCAGTGAACTGACGCATTTTAATATTGCAGCAAGAATTACTTGTTGAAATTCAGAAATATTTCAATAGTCTTTCTATAAGGTCATGGGTGGTGTTTTACCTTCTGGCTGAATCTCTGTGCTGGAAATCTTTGTGGGTGTGTTCATGGATGCTGTGGGTGCTCCCAGCTCAATGACGTACTGTATATACAAGAAATGTCTCTAAATGTCTCAACACTTAGGTCCAAGTTTTGAAAATGGTGTCATAAAGTTAAAATATTCATATTGACTCATTACAAGGTTGACTAGACAGTATTTTAACTGTAGTTGAAAATTATCAGATATTCCTTTGTTAGGTTTAATGCTCCTTTTAAGCTGACAACTTATACTTAAATATATTTACTGCAGTTAAAACAACATATTGGTTTTACTTTGTGATAATAAAAACTTTCAAAGATACTTTTTTTTTTTTTTTCAAAGAAGTCATCCTCCTCCACCTCACTCTGTCCTGTACATCCTCTGTCCTCACTCCATCAACCTTCATGTCCTCTCTAACTGCATGCATATATCTCCTCTTCGGCTTCCCTCTTTGTCTTTTTCCTGGCAGCTGCATTTCTAACATCCTTCTACCAATGTACCCACTGTCTCTCCTCTGGACATTTCCAAACCACTGTCCCTCGTCTGGACATGTCCAAACCATCTCAGTCTGGCCTCCCTAACTTTATCTCCCAGTTGTTCAACATGTGCTGTACCTCTGATGATCTCATTCCTATCTTATCCACCCTTGTTACTCCTAAGGAGAACCTCAACGTTGTCATTTCTGCCACTTCCAGTTCTTTCTCCTGTCTTTTTGTCCATGTCTCTGTCTCCAGACCATATAACATAGCTAATCTCACCACTGTCTTGTAAACTTTTCCTTTGACCTTTGCCGACACCTTTTTGTCACAAATCAGAAATCACTCCTGAAACTTTTCTCCATCCACTCCATCCTGCCTGGACTCTCTTCTTTACCGCTTTACCACATTTCCCCTCTATCTGGCCCTCTTAACTTTATCTCCCAGTCGTTCAACCTGTGCTGTACTTCTGTCGATCTCATTCGTAATCTTAACCGTCCTTGTCTTTTATCCATCCTTGTTATTCCTAAGGATAACCTCAGCATCTTCATTTCTGCAACTTCCAGTTCTTTCTTTTGTGTTTTTGTCAGTGCCACTGTCTTTAGATTATACAAGATAGCTAGTCTAACCAATGTCTTGTGAACTTTTCCTTTGACCTTTGTTGACAACTTTTTGTCATAAATCACTCCTGAAACTTTTCTCCATCTACTCCATCCTGCCTGGGTTCTCTTTTTCCCTTCTTTCCCACATTCGCAATGGACCCCAAGTACTTGAAGTCCTGCACCTTTGTAACCTCTGATTCTTGTAGCCTCACTGTTCCATCGGCCTATTTCTTATTCACACATGTACTCTGTCTTACTATGGCTGATTTTCATTCTTCTTCTTTTAAGTGCATATCTCTACCTAGGGGTGGGCGATATGGCTAAAATATTATATTGTGATATTTCAGAGCATTCTGATAATGATAAATTTCGTGATATAACACCCAAAAAATAAATCAGTTATTTCTTTGACAAAATTAACTTAACATGTTGTCTTGCTGTATTATATAAATTTTTTAAAACAACAAGAAGTAATTTTACTGAAATTACTTTATTTAATAAAGTATTTAGTCTCCAAGTATATATTCTTTTATTTATTATTAATTTATAAATGTATTCATTTTAAATTAAAATGCAAAAATTTCAAATGTTACAGTATATGAAAACAAAAAATGCAACTTAGCATAAATAAGAACAAAATCTTTAATATCTGTCCCTTCTTTTGAACTCTATACATAACAAAAAAATTGTAATCCACCAAATCATAAAACTGGAGTATTTTTTTAATGATCCTTGTTATTTAAATTGAAAAAGTTTGCGCAAAATATAGATCAACAAAAACCACCACAAAAACTAACTGTAATTTCCCAAAACAATTATTTAAAATTAAGTTTAAGATCAGTTGAGCATACTTATAAATGAAATCTACAACAAAATATGTGGCCTTTAAATAAAGTATAACTTTCAGAACATGTAATAATGCATCCAGCTAACTGTTTATGTGTGTGTGTGTGTGTGTGTGTGTGTGTGTGTGTGTGTGTGTGTTAAAATCCAGATGCCTAAGCTCAAATCTAAGCGTCCATCCAAATCTGGACATAGTCCGCCGAATTTGGTGGGTGGGCACGTAGGCAAACGTGAAGTCTCCCCTCGCTTTGTTGCACGTAAGTGTTTATTTTAGTCCATTTAAAAAAAATCAATGGTATATTTTGATATCATCTTAAATATTTAGCATATTCAGGGTTTTTTTTAACTAATGTTTTGTTTGTATTTTTTACTTGTTCTTCAAAAGAGCTTGGTTCTGGTTCTCGGCAAGTGAGAACAGATTGGTCAGTGAGTGAATTTACCCATAAATTCCACAAGTTTGTCATTCTTGATGAACACCCTACAGCACAAGTATGTGAAATCACTAATGTTTCCAAGTGTAAGATTGAGACATAGTGTGTTCTTATCTTACTTCTTTTCTGTTTCAGTCTGTTCTTGTGATTGGAGATTCGCATTTGCGATCTTTTGCGGATCGTATTGTTACATTGTCAGATGACAATCTAACATTTGGAGTGATGTGTACCCCTGGTGCCTGTGCAGCTGTACTGCGCCAAGAGGTACTGAACGCTAACGTATCTTGGGAGCCGGACGCTGTTTGTGTCATGGCTTCGTCAAACAACCTTACAACCAGCAAGGGTCCCGAAGCGGCAGGCCGTGACTTTAGAGAGTATCTGAAGGCGGTTTGTAGTCGATGGCCTAAGTCTAAGGTGAGCAGTGTTTTCAAGATGAGTGATTGATACAAAGCACTTTCTCAATTCTAGTGTTCTGGGAGTAATGCCCTTTGGGTTTTAGGTATTTTGTAAGCATGCAAAAGAGATAGTTTAAATCAGGTTTTGTGAAACACATGTACATGTAAAACATGTTGGGCTACAGTTTATGAGGAACAGAAGTGAGAACCACTAATATAAACAATTGTCTAAATAGGTTATTTTCTTCTTAGATCTTCTGTACTGGATTTGTGCCCTGCCTGACTGTACCGAGGGACATACAAGAGCACTTTCAGCAAGAATTTCATCGTATAGCACGAGAATTTGGTGCGTATTAAAATAATTCTCTAGATATTTCTGTTTGATAAATGTATGACAGGTCTCATGTTATCTGTGGTTCCACATGAAGTTTATAAGATTTATTATTTTATCATTGTGTTTTTGTTTTTAGGAATGCCTTGTTATTCCGTTGCTGACCAGCTTCCTTTTTCTTGTTTACGTTTCTGGACGAAAGATGGAGTAAGTTCATCCTCATTTTAAACATAATAAGGTGCAATTTGACATTTATATGTAATGTTTATGTTACCCGTTTGCTTACTGTTTGTGTACAGATCCACCTTAGTGATTCTGACGGCATGTTGAAACTCCGTCAGTTGTTGAGAGATGCTGCTAATACTGTCTTGAACCAGCCAGAGTCTAAGGTGCTTGTTGAGAGTCCTCCTGCTCGTCCCTATACACCGAGATTTGTGCCCCGTTTGGTTCTGAAGGGAGTGGAACGCGCTCCACCTCCACCCTCTTCTGAATGGACGTTTGTGAGATCCGGCAGGAAGGTATGAGTCTTTTGTGTCTGATTTCAGTGGAAGAAATGTGTTCAGTGGAAGAAATGTGTTAGTTTATGTAACTGTGGCTAATCATCCGACATGTCTTGTGTGCACTCTATTTTTACAGAGAAACCACTCTGGGGAATCTGACTCATCCTCTGATTCTCTCAACAAAGTAGTGGTTCACCGTCAGGTCCGTGAGACTTCCAGATCTTTATAATATAATTATCAATGTTGCTGATATTGTACTAATTTAAATGTTTGTGTAACAGATGGAGGGAACTCTTGTCACGTTGAAAGAGTGTTACATCCCCCTGAATCCTGTCCGTTTCTCACCTGCAATGTTGCTTGCCATGGAACAAGTTTCTCCATCGGCTTTTCAGCATGTTCCCACAGGCAACGATGTAATTGGCTGTAAATTGTAACTAGTAATAACATAGTCACAGTATTTTGTTTTATAAATAACACAGATCTCAAATGTTGTTTGTGGTGTTGCAGATAAAGCTTGTGGAACATCCCCAGAAACCAGCTGTTTTAAAGACCAGGCGTGTGAGACAGCAGGTTTGTTTGAGCATAATTCACTTTATCCTTCTTAGGAAATATGACTATTTTATTTATCTGATATTTTGTTTTTTAGGTTTCAGTCACACCTTCTGCAAGTTCTGCTACAGGTGTGGATTTTTTGCCACGTAAGAAGAATGTACCAGTAAGTGCTTTGTATATTAAGGTTAAACGTCTAACAAATACGAAACTTTGTGTTTTACAACAAACTTGTATCAATTGTTTAATATATTTGTATGAAATAAACTGAATAACTTTTGACTTATTTTATTTTTTAACACTATGCTAACACAGAAACGGGTGCTTCTTTCTGATTTCCTGCCTTCTCCCCTTCCTTGGGAGAGGTCTGACTGTGCTGAAGTTGAGTCCGTTCGTCCGTCCAAGGTTCCTTCCAGCCAGGGGGTTTGTATAAATTCATAATATGATTTGTTCACATCATCAACATACGTATCTGCCCAATTTTGTTTAAGTTAACTTTTAATTTATCTAAGGCTTTTTTGGACGCGTTTCTAATTTTTTTCTTTCTTATATAATTGTTTGTGTGTAATACTGTACTATCATCTTTATAAATTGTGAAAACTGGTAAATGACCACTTAGGTCAGTTATTAAAATTCCACTTATCACATCACCATCATTTGTGAAAATATTGTTAATTATTTTAACACTATGATTTGTAATTCTTGTTGGACTAGATATCCATAGATAGATATACAGTACATTGAATTTAAGAATGTACTGATGTTATTTAATCAATCTTATTCCTCAGATCAATATTGAAGTCACCACACATAAAAAAGTTCTTTCTTTTATTGCTGTTACTTTTATTCTATTTTCACTGATTTATTGTACTGTTTTTTTTATATTTACTGTCCTGTTAAGCACCTTGGTCAATGCAAGGCATTGTAGGAAGGTGCTATACAAATAAAGTTTATTATTATTATTATTATTATTGTTATTATTATTATTTGATCCTGGTGATCGACATACACAACTTATTACGATGTTTTTCTTATTCATATTTATTATTTCTATTATCATTTTCATTATATTATCAATTATATTACCGGCCCCCAGCAGGAACGCGGACCTAACTACAGCCAACCGGAAACCCACGTCCCCAGCAAAACAAACCCAAAAACGACAGACCGCCTCCACAACAGTCCTCGAAACCGTTGCACCTCGTCCCAACAACAGCAGCCCCGTGGCTCAATGGCCGAAAGCAGACACCCAGCCACGACGCCCACCAGCCCCTCCACGTCAGCCACCACCCAGCAGCCACCGTCCACAGACCAGACGCCGCAGACGACCAAATCCCACGGCGCAACAGCCAAACGCCGACGCTCAGCCACCAGTCCACCATCTCCCTCAAGGCAGCCTCCATCCAGCAGCCACCACCCACAGACCCGACACCCAGACAACCGGGTCTCGCAGCTCCAGCAGTCCGTAGACCCAAAAACACAAAACCTTCCTTCCCACAAGCAACGAAAGGTAAGACAATAATCCGTTACATTAGTTTGAAAATGAAATTGTTTGATAAATGTATGACTCCCACGAAGCGGAGCGTTCCTCTGAACGTCCGCACGCAGCAGCCATCTTGACTCATAAGTGCTTTATATATAAAGGTGAAATGTCTAATAGGAAACTTTGTATTTATGTCTAATAGGAAACTTTGTATTTGACAGAAAATATTTTACGTTGTATCAGTCCTTTAAAATATTTCTATCAACATTTCACCAATTGACATTTTATTTTACTGTTGATAAATATAGCCACTCTTCCACCTTTTTAAAATTTTTATTCATGTGATTGAATTCATACCCTTCAATATAAGCATTATTCATATTTTCATCATTTAGCCATGTTTCAGACACTGCTATTATTACAATTTTTTTTTTGTAAGTAATCTGATATCTTGGATATATTTGCATTTATACTTCTACAATTTAAATGAACAATAGAGAGACTTCCATTTATCATTTAGCCATGTTTCAGACAGTGCTATTATTGTAAAAGTTTAAATATTTTAAAAGTAATCTGATATCTTGGATATACCGGTATTTGCATTTATACTTCTACAATTTAAATGAACAATAGAGAGACCTCAATTTGTCATATTGATGTCATTGCACTGTTTTTCATTATAATATGTATTATCCTTTACAATTGGAAAAATGTTTTATCCACCACCTCTTCAACATTGTATATTTTAAATTCAGATTCGACGTACGTCATGATTCAGTGTATTTGTACATTAGACATTTTCTCGATTTCATGTGTAAGATGTTATATGTTTATTAATGTAAACATTTATTCTTTTCAGTTTTTTTTTTTGCCTGCAGTCACTACACAAAAAACTTTTGTTTCTACTTTTTACTAGTAACTCCAGGATTCTATCAGTGAATAACTGTAATTATGATGTTTTTTCATTCATATTTATCATTTCTATTATCATTTCCATTATATTATCAATTAGAATACCGGCCCCCAGCAGGAACACCGACCCAACAACAGCAAACCGGAAACCCACATTCCCAGCAGAACAGTCCCAAAAACGACAGACCGCTTGTACAACAGTCCCCGTCACCGCCGCACCTCGTCCCAGCAACGGCAGCCTCGTGGCTCAATGGCCTTCGGCCAACACCCAGCCACGAGGCCCACCAGCCCTTCCACGGCAGTCACTACCCAGCAGCCACCGCCCACAGACCAGACGACCAAATCCCGCAGCCCGACAGCCAAACGTCGACGCTCAGCCACCAGAACACCATCTCCCCCAAAGGAGCCGCCACACAGCAGCCACCACCCGCAGACCCGACACCCAGACAACCGGGCCCCGCCACTCCAGCAGTCAGTAGAGCCGACGACAGAAAACCGCCTCCCCCACAAGCAACAAAAGGTAAGACAATAATCTGTTAAGCCTGAAAATGAAATTATTTGATAAATTTATGACTTCCACGAAGCAAAGCACTCCTCGGAACGTCCGCATGCAACAGCCATCTTGAGCCATAAGGGCTTTATATAAGGTTAAATGTCTAATATGAAACTTTAAGTGTTTTACCGAAAATATTTGACGTTGGATCAATTCTTTAAAATATTTGTATAAAATAAACTGAATGAATTTTGTCAAATGCTTTTTTTGTTTGTTTTTTTAGGTCATACCAACACTGAACCAGATGCTTGACTGTGATGTCCTGCCTCCTACCTCTTCTCGGGAGACGGTTGACTGTGCTGTGGTAGCGTCCGTCCGTCCGTCCAAGACGGGTGATTTCCAAGATGCACAAACATCATCCACAGGTCAGTCTGTTGACTCCATTTCTTGCATGTGTTCAGAAAGCCTTCCACGCCTTTCACACGCTATTATTCCAGGGACAGTTGTGTCTGAGAATCGATCTGATTTTGTTACGTTAATGTCAGCTTGCATTGTAGCAGGTCTAAAACACAACATTTCTCCTATTTGTACCTGGAAGTCATCAGATTTTGATGAAGTGGCTGTGGAAAGTCGTAAGTTGGCAAACTATTCCAAAACTCAAAGATCGTACAGAGGCCCAACACAAAAGTTGTTTAAATTGATGGAACAGCAGAGTGTTTTTGGTCGAAAGTGGAAAGTGTTCAATGGAGACGTTGCTTATGGCACATTTGATTTGGACACGGAGAAGCAATTGTCTGAAGACTTAAACAGATACTTCTCACAATATGCAATGTGCATCCTCACTGTTGATGGTGCACCTACTCTAATTTTTCCACATGAAAAGTACTTTGTACTTGTGGATTGTGGAATACGCAATTCAGAAGGGTTGCCATCAAAATGCGGCACATCTGTTGTTGTGTTCAACACCTGCCCAATTGATTTAATGTGGCATCTTATGAACCTTAGAGATTCATTAGATGCCAGAAAGTATTCCATTTCTGGTCTTTCTATAGAACAGACTAACTTGGATGTCCAGGAATGTTCATCAGAAATTTCTGATGCACAAGCTACAGATGCCAATGCTTCAGCTAAAGTTCCTGATGGAAAGACAACAGGCCGTTTTGACTGTACTGCTTTGAAACATGACCGTGCTCAGGACGTTCTGTGTGCAGATCATGCAAAAGACAAAAAGCAGCAGGTACATAAGAACAGTTTGACTTTGGAAAACAAAGAAGTAAGTCAAGTGGACCTCGGTCTTTCTCCCATGTCTGTACCACAGACGTACACTGAAATGGAGGAATGTTCAGCAGGAATTGCTGAAACCCAGGTCACCGACCTTTGCCATCGTGTCGGTGCAAGTCATCATCTCTCATCACTCAGTGGATCATTTCATCAGGGCGATTATCGATTTAAATATGCCGGAACTCAGTGTGTAGCCATGAGTTTGCTTGCTTTAACAAAGCACACACTGAAAAGTGTCTTTTCTTGGGATGTGAATGTATTGGATAATGTCCTCGTTTTAGGTGATGAGCTTTATACAGGTTTGCGCAACGGCAATTTAGTTTGTGATCAACATGGGTATCTTTCTATTGAAGACTTGCCTAAACAACTGGACGTCGAAGAACAGATCATTCAGTATGTTTATGGGGACGTTGTTTCTGGCGAGGTTGACTTGGTGGAAGGAGAGTTGATTGATGCTAACGTGCTGACTTCTCTTGAGAACGGACTGAACAAGATGTGTACAAAGTATGAAACCTGCTTTCTAACCCTGAACAAGAATACTTGTGCTCTCGTCAGTCAAAGTGGTCGGTACGCTATCATTGATTCTCATTGTCGTAATGAAGACGGCATGATAGATGCAGATGGGAGCAGTGTTGTTTTGTACTTCAGTACTATTGATGAAGTCTTTAACTATGTTCAGAGGTTGGCCATTGAACTAACATCTGGTTCCAAGAAATTTGAGATCAGTGGAATTTATATTATTCCACCAAAGACAAACGTATCTGAACATTTAACTGCAGTTCAAGACGGCACTGATGTTTTTAATGAGAACTTTTCCAGTGTTAATATGCCTAGCAATTCTTGCGCAGTACAATTCCAAGAAAATGCATGCCAAAAGCCCCATCGATTATCCCATTTGAAAATATCTCAAAATGTCACGACAGACCCAAATACAAATATATCTGAGCATGAAACTCCTATTCCCAATACCAGTGTTTTTTTTGGTAATAACTTTTCCAGTGATGATATATCTGACAACTCATATCCAGACAAGGTACAAGAGAATGCAAACAAAAAGCCCCATCGATTATCCCAATTAAAAACATCACAAAATGTCAATACAGACGCAAATACAAATACATCTGAGCATGAAACTTCTATTCCAGATACCAGTGGTCTTTTTGGTAATAACTTTTCTAGTGGTGATATATCTGACAATTCATATCCAGAAGAGGTCCAAGAGAATGCAAGCAAAAAGCCCCATCAATTAATACAAAATATCCAGACGACTGATACTGATGATGACGATGGAATTGTTTTTGTTGGTAACATTCAAAGTAAAGTTTTGTATTTTCACCCTCTTTCTAAAGAACTTACACAGTCATTGTGCAAAAAGCTGAATTTAAAATCTGAAAAGACCAATTCAACAATTGGTCCAATTGGAGAACTAGGTGTGCCATGTTTGACAAAAAAGATAAAGGGAGATGGAAACTGCTTTTTTAGAGCAGTTAGTCAAAGTATTACCGGCACTGAAGAAAGACATTTAAAAGTTAGGAATGCTATTGTCAAACATTTAGAAAAAAATTCACATACATTTGAGAAATTTTTAAGAAGCGAATATTCTTCAGTGTCAGAATATCTAGCCAAATCAAGGATGCGGTCTGTTGGCAGTTGGGCAACTGAAGTAGAAATTCGAGCTACAGCTGATTATTTGGGCATTAACATATTTACATACTGTGCTGACAAATGGCTTGAATATGGTACTCAAAGTACTTCATCAAATCCGTGCATTTATTTACAAAATATAGGTGAAAATCATTATGAAACAGTTGTTTGTGTTAAGCAACCTAATCAGCAAGCATGCTATGGGTATTGCATGACCAAAGATGTGTCGGTGACTTGTAAAACTCGACAAACTTCTACCAAACGGAAAACAAAGACAAACGTATCTGGACATTTAACTGCAGTTCAACACAACACTGATGTTTTTTATGACAACCTTTGCAGTGCTGATATGCCTGGCAATTCTTGCACAGAAAAGGTCCAAGAAAATGCAAACAAAAAACCTATTCCATTATCCCAATTGCAAACATCACAAAATGTCAAGACAGATGCAAATACAAACATATTTGAGCATGAAACTCCTATTCCAGATACCAGTGGTCTTTTTGGTAATGACTTTTCCAGTGGTGATATATCTGACAATTCATATCCAAAAGACGTCCAAGAGAATGCAAGCAAAAAGCCCCATCAATTAATACAAAATATCCAGATGTCTGATACTGATGATGACGATGTAATTGTTTTTGTTAGTAACAATCAAAGTAAAGTTTTGTATTTTAACCCCCTTTCTGAAGAAGTTGCACAGTTGTTGTGCAAAAAGCTGAAATTACAGTTTGAAAAGACCAATTCAACATCTGGTCCAATTGGGGAACTACGTGTACTAGGTGTGCCATGTTTGACAGAAAAGATAGAGGAAGATGGAAACTGCTTTTTTAGAGCAGTTTGTCAAAGTATTACTGGCACTCAAGAAAGACATCTAAAAGTTCGGAATGCTATTGTCAAACATTTAAAAGAAAATTCACACACATTTGAGAACTTTTTAGGAAGCAAATATTCTTCAGTGTCAGAATATCTAGCCAAATCAAGGATGCGGTATGTTGGCAGTTGGGCAACTAAAGTAGAAATTCAAGCTACAGCTGATTATTTGGGCATTGACATATTTATATACTGTGTCGACAAATGGCTTGAATATGGTACTTTGAGTACTTCATCAAATCCATGCATTTATTTACAAAATATTAATGAAAATCATTATGAAACAGTTGTTTGTGTTAAGCAACCTAATCAACAAGCATGCTATGGGTATTGCATG
>JBBPBX010068342.1:0-19152 GCA_038048925.1 Garcialebias charrua
TCTTGGGAAAGGTTCACATCTCTTTGAAAATTCCCCGCAAACTCTGAAGCGTTCTCGCACAGTTAGAACTTAAAAAGCAGGAACCAAGAGAGGAGTGCACTTGTGTTATCAGGTCCAAGGTTACAGCCAGAGCAGAGAGAAATGTTTAGGAAAAAGATAGATAAAGCTGGAGCCCTGCTCATGAGACTGTCTCTGAGTTTCTAAACAAAACCGTCCGGTCTCTGTGACCCGAAGGCTTCACCTTTAAACACAGCAGTGAACACAGTTTAACTCTTACAGAATGACACAGCTTAAAAGCACACATCATGAAAATGACAAAAGTTATTCTTTTGATCACATCAGCCTAAAATCAAAGATAGAAATAGTCTCTTTTGGTGACTATATTTATCAGATTATAGCTAAATGAATGATTTTGTAGTAAATGTCTTGCTTTACTGAGAGGTCAGTAAAGGTCATCACTGGACAGTTCAAAAGTACACAGGTGTCTTAAAAGTGGACAAGGTCATGCCCACTACATCTCCCCCCTTTTGGAAGCCATCGCCAGTCCTTGGGGATGGGGTCCAACACGAAAGGAAACCTTGAACTGTCTCTGATCTTGAAGTAATCCAGCAAGTGGAAAAGAAAAATCAAAAATTATAATCCCATAAAGTTTTCGGAACTTCCATACTGTTCGTAGGTAATCCCATTGCGGTAAGCTTTTAATCCCTTGGAAAACTGAGTCTGTTAACTCCTGGAAAACAAAGTCTGTGATCCTTTGGAAAACAAAGTCTTATAATCCACAGCGATAATCCCACAGCAGTAATTCCACCACGATTAGAGTTGGTGATATCATCAGCAACAATTGTTTTCATAATCAGCATGTAGAGGGGATCCCTCGATTGACGCAGAGGAGGCGACCCTTGGATGAAGGTTGAAGACCAAGCGTTGGAGCTGCAGGTCCCCACATCGAAGGTTGTTGGCTGGTTGGTTTCCAGTCAGTGCCACTCTGGTTCTATGTGTCATGCAATTATGTGGTTTTTTAAGGTGGGCTTATGATTGGGATTTTACATTAAGCCTTACCTATATGCACCTGGTATGTAAGCTATCATGGTTTAGATCAGCTACACTTACCAATTAAGGGGTGGATCAATTCTGTAAATTTGGATATAGGGATTTGTACCTATAAAATTTTGGAGGGCTTCTGTAACGAAGGCCTCTAATTCCAAACTATTCCTCCATTCATTACTTAGTTTAGGTTAAACTAAAATAAAAATGAAATATAGTTTGATCTAAATGTCTGTTGTCTTTTAGACGAACGACGTAGGATTTGGTATTCCTAATAAATTTTGAAGTCTATGGCGAGACTCATCAAAATAAATAGACAATCTAGAATAGAAACGATCGAATCGGTTCAATTTAGAAATTATGAGACCAGTGTAGTTTATTGTACCTTAAGTAGCTTTAAACTACATTGACTCTTCGACGATTGAGATTTAACAAAACGAACTGCATGTTGGCATAGTTAAATCCATATCATTCATTAACCAATGTTAATACAAAACCTTTTTGGCTGGGAGTGTTCAGAACCAAAACAATATCTCAACTAATGACAACAGTAATGACTAAACAACAAGGAAACAACGTTTCACTGCTTCGACACACTCTTGTCGTCAGATTCCAAAGTGCAACACACAAGAAAACAGGTCTCAACTTTATGACCGAGGTCAAATTAAATCTCGTGGATTTAAACGGTTGTTAAGGTTAGTTTTTTGTTGTGGGTTTTAGACTTAGCGTTTCTAAGTTCAAGTTGGACAATGCGACTTATAGGGTGGGAAATATGGTAGTTTAAACCTGATTAGTTTATTTACTAACTTGTGTTTGTACGACCTTATTATCCCATGAAGTCGGTGAGTTTGTGAGATCTTTGTCTTTTGTGGAGTCATTGAACGCCTTGTAAGGTTTGATCTGATTTCGATGTACCCATTTAGCAATTGGCTCTTTGCGGCCTTTGCTGATTTTGATTTCGTAGACGACTGAGGACACTTTGTCTGTTATCAGATGAGGTCCAGTCCACCTGGGCATTAGTTTGCGGGCGAGAGTTCCGGTCTCGGACCCTCCTTTCCCGGTTGCTGGGGCGAACGTATAGTACCAGACTCTGTCTCCCACTTGGAGTTCATTGTGAGAGGCCTTCTGGTCATAGTACGCCTTACGTCCTTCAGCGGATCTTTCCAGGTTTTTCTGGGCGAAAGCAAAAGTGTTTCTGAGGTGTACATTCAAATCTTTGTCTTTGGCATGGCCTAACATCACCCCCCTTTGGTCATGGGGGACCACGATCACAGGTGAGGACGTCCGTCCATGGGCACAAGTTAGGATGCCACCGTTTAGTTTAAGCTGTTCGCGCAGCTGAGAGAAGACGGTACACAGGAATCGTTTAGGTTTTGGCCAACGTATCTTCTTACGTTTACCTCTTTCCGTGTAATTCAGGTGTGTCACAACTGTCGGCGCAGTCGCAGGTGTGTCTGATTGTACAGACTGCGACGGGTCACTGTCGTTGTGTATGTCTTCCCACCTCTCGGCTGAAGAGAGGCTCTTTGAGTCTGTAAAAACTATCTCATTTCTGAGTAGTTCTAGACACAAATGTTCCTGAACCAAGGTTTCATCGAAAGCTTGGCTGATAGCCGATTTACCTGTCCCAGGGGACAGTACAGCAACCTCGGTGTGGGGTCCTTGGATCTCCACACCTTTCTCTACCTGTGGTAGGTAATGTGAGTTTGCCCCCTTCATGTCTGATGAGGGGTCCTCGTAATCTGCAACAATGATGTCCAAGTGACTGTCAGCGTTTGGTTGACTGTCATTTTCTGGACTCAGATGCCCTTGAACCAAGGTTTCATTGAAAGCTTGGTTGATTGCCGAATTACCTGTCCCAGAGGACAGTACAGCGTCTTCGGTGTGGGATCCTTGGATCTCAACACCTTTCACTACCTGTGGTAGGCAGTGGTCAGGGAGTGCTGAATGTGTCAGCTCACAGAGGAGGTTCTCTTGTTGGGCCAGAGTTTGGTCCAACTTTTGGGTCTCTTCTGTCTCACCTGTAGTTGAAGGTTCACTTACCGGGCTCTCGTCCTCGGATGAGCAGTCCCTTGTGTCCTCTGCGGTACCTGCGGTTAGGCAGTCTGTATCGCAACTAGGAAGCACTTTTATTGGCAGGGGTTTTCTCACTGTGCTCCACATTTTCCGTCGACCATAATCTATAATCGCGTTGAAGCGGTTTATAAAATCTTGGCCAACCAAAAATGGGAATGAGTCAAGTTTAGACACGTACACCGGGTGGTGTATTGTCATTTCGCCAATCTGCATGTGAACCATAGCCATAGCTGTTAGGGTTGTTCTCGTCTCTGCGAGACCCTGTAGCTCAATAGCACATTTCTCAAAGGGTATTTGCCTGTCAACACCGTTAGCGGCGGTCCTCAGCTCCTCGAACAGCTTGGCCGACATAATAGTTATATCAGAACTGCCATCCAGGAGGGCTTCACGCTCAAGGACACCTTCCAGTGTGATAGGCAGGTAAGCTTTCTTAGCCACCCCCCTTTGTATAAAGTTACACAGAAACCTCACAGGTCTTGGCCCACGTTTCTGTTCACGTGTGACTCTGTCTGTGTAATCTTGCTTACTGTCAGCATCTTGTTGGCTGTCAGCATCATGACCTTCAGGATGTTGTTGTGTGTCAGCAATTGGTTTGCTGTCAACATCCATGGCAATGTTGGTAGTAGTGTGCGCTGAGTTATTTGTGTGCTCTGAGTCTTTGTGAAAGACAGTGCTACACATCGCTCCAGGTTGGTCAATGTTGATAGTGTCATTATCAATGATAACGCCACTCATTGTATCAGGTTGGTCAAGCACAGTAACATTCAAATCTACTGACAAACTACTTACTTCCTCTGTCTCTTCCGAGCATAGAGGTGTTGGGCCATTATTCCGGGACATTCGTGACTCTTTGCCTGTCTTGAACTGTTCTGTTCGAGGCGCGGGAGGTGCAGTTCCAAGGCTCGGGGGTGGCTGTTGGGACCACGCATAGTTACATGAGTATAGGTCCTCATCCTTCAATTTCTTTTGAAGTCCACCCACCGATGGACCTTGGTTTTCACCCATCTGGTTCGATCTGAACCGTTGTGGGTCTCTTAGAGAGTGAACACCTACCTTTTGTGGTTCGTTGCTTGTCTCAGATTTTTCAATCTGAGGTGCTTCAGGGGCGGGGCTCCCTTTAAACCATTTTGAGTCACTGTTCCAACTGGTACCAACATTTCGGTGTATGTCAGTTTGAAAATCTTGTTCATTCTTGCTAGTATTATCCAACTCTTTTAACAACCGACGCGTGTTCTCCACCACTTCTGAGGTCAGAAGGCCTTTGAGACGATAGTGTTCATTCTCGCTAGTATCATCCCACTCTTTTAACAACCGACGCATGTTCTCTGCCTCTTCTGAGGTCAGAGGACCTTTGAGACGACGGTGTTTATTCTCGCTTTCTATAGGAGAGAGAACCTCGCCTATTTTTTGCGACTGGGATACGACCTTTTGACCTGGGCACACCTCAGAGGGTGTTTTGTTTTGCATGTGAGCCTCAACAGCAGTTACAGCGCACTGTTTCATCACTGATTGTTTAAACTGATGTTGTAGCTCAAGGCCTTTTTTGAGAAGTTTTTCTCTTTGTCGTTTGCTATTGTTGTCACTAACTGTGTGCTCTGAGTTATCCATGTGCTCTGAGTTATCAAAGACAAGGTCACTCATTGTACCAGTTCGGTCATCCTCTGTATCATTCAAGTTTTCAAACAACCAACTTTTGTCCACTATCTCCTCAGAGCTTAGAGGTACGTTGCCTTTTTTCTGGAACCTCAGTGATTTTTTGCCGGTCTCGGACTGTTCTGTTCGAGGGGCAGGAGGAGCTTGTCCTTGACCTGGGGTTTCCTGATGGGACCCCCTTTTGAGATATGGTATACTTTTGTGACCATCTTTCTTATCTCTAGGACGTGCGCCCCCCCTTTGAAATCGTTTCATGTACTCTGGGTCTTGTCTGAGCCACTCCGGCTCATTGTTCCAGCGGGCATCTTCACTAAGTGGTCTGTGAGTTTGAAAAACATGTTTCTTCTCGCCTTTATTAGGAGAGGGAGTTGATGAACTTGTCCCTTCCAGCTCCAGCGAGTGGGATTTGACCTTTTCTTGGTAATGTAGTTCACGTTCTGGTTTTGTTTTTAACCAGATCGGGTCAGGGAGTTGACGAACATCAAAACCATTTATAGCACGCCGTTTTATTTTTCTTTTTAATTGCTCAATCTCACTTTTTAACTCAAGTTTTTCTTGTTGAAAATTTTCTCTTCTGCGAATGTTATCTTGCCTGAACAATTCAAGTATTTCTGTGTGCAGCTGTAAAGCTTCATCACAATCGTTATCTCCCATCTTTTTGTTTTGATTTTGTTTGATCTCACGTTTTAACTTAAGTTTTTCTTGTTGAAAAGTTTCCCTTCTGCGAATGTTATTATGCCTTAACAATTCAAGCTTTGCTGTGAGCAGCTGTAAAGCTTCATCATAATTGTTATCTCCCATCTTTTAGTTTTGATTTTGTGTGAAAAAAATCAAAAGATTGTTCTCATGTTAGTGTTTGCAAATAAATATTCACTTTTAATGTAGCACTGAGTCAAATAAACTAATCAGCTGAGGTTTACGCGTTTCACTGTGTAATAAGTATTCATAGGTACCTTATTTCAGGTTTTTACCCTCAATGAACTTTGTAAAAGTTAAATGCACTCTTGCAGTGTTAACTTTAAAATAGAACTTACGTTCAAACAACAGTTACTAACTAACCCAAGCAGCCTGATTTCCGTTTTTCTTACTCAAACGCTTATAAAAGAGGGCTGACTTAAATGCAATGACTTCACTAAAATGTGACAGGATGCTGCTTGAGCATGCCTTTAAAAAGATGTCTTGCAGTCTCAGTGAAACTGATTTCGTACTGCATTTGACAGTTATCAGGAGTGAAAAAGGACGTTCTGTTCGTTATTTTAAACTTTTCATTTAAAATAAACTGGAGTCATTAATTTTACACAGAAAAACGTTAAAAATGCGATTTTTAACTAAGAGTGTACAGATGTACAACAATTCTGTTTAAAATTCAGAGATGTGAAGAGCTTAATGTGGAAATTCTCTGTTCTCCATCATTTTTTTTTTTTTATTTAATTTGAAAATTAAAATAAAAAATGCTTTTTGAGTGTTATTTTAAATCTCTTCAGTATTTAAAATGAGCACAAATTGTGTGTCTGTACCTCTGTTATACTAAAATTTGTATTTAGAATAAACAGGAGTTTTTGTTTGCGTACAGAACAATTTTAAAAGCTGGTAATTTCACCATAAAATGCTGACTTTTTATGATGTTTTTGAGAAAACTCATCTGTCAACGTCTTTTAACCAACAGGGGGCAGCTTCGAGTCTTAATGTTTGTTATCACGAGGAGACTAAATTTTTCATTCAGTATTTAAACTAAAACTACCTTTTAGAGTTAGTTTCTAGTGTGTTCGTGATAAACGCTCGAACTACGGTCTTGTCAGAGACAAATTTATGTTGTTAGACAGTTTAGATGGCTTAAATTGAGTTTTTTAAACTTTTAGTGAAACCACTTTTCACCGTGTGTGTGTGAACTGCGTCTGCTTGTCACTCAAAGTGCATCAGGAAATGACGACACAAATAGGCGGGTCGACGCAGCGCGTCACCAGCTCTGCTGTGCTGAGCGAGGCGGAGCTCGCTACACAGATACGTGACGTCAACCAATCAATCACAGCGGTTGTAGTTCATTCCAAGCATTCATGGTAAATGTAGTTTTTCTTACCTTCGACCAATGTAGTACCGGAAATGACGACAAAGTGGGTTGGTCGCAACGGCGTGCGTTCCCACTACAGCGAATCAGCGCTCGCTACGAGTGATTGACAGCTCACAGCTCTCGTTTCATCCAATCACAGCTCATAAACAAACGTGTACTTGGACACGTAGCTCTAACGTTAGCTCGCACAACAGACCACAACTTTATAGACTCTTAAAACAACTCAAACGCTACAATTTAACTTCCCAAAATTCTGAAACATGCGGCGCGCACATCTAGACAGGCAAACTTAGTTACGCTCAGTAACACAGCACTGCAGCTGTTTGAACAAACACGGACTCTCTCGGAGCGCGTTCAGGTCGGTTCCGTCCACTTTAAAGGAGCAGAATTCGGGTTTCAGAACCACTATCCGACAACGTTCTAACATATATGCTGCTTCGACCTTCTTTAAAATGTAAAATACCACAACAGCAATCTTGTAGATGTTAAATTAGCTTCCAGGCACTATGACTCGGCGGTCATTTCAACAAAGCTCCGTACAGGAGTCTGTGCGAGTGAGCTGGATCGGAACCGAACCAGAACCTCCACAGACTACGGCTGACAAAAACTTCACCTGAATGCTTCCAACAGCGTGTAACAGAGTTGAAACAATAATAATCTCACAGCTTCAAATGATAAAAACATGCAGAATCTGCCTGTCTTGAACACTTCCAGCCAAAATTATTATCCTCAGAGTTTAAAACTTGGATCCTTTTATGCAAACATGACGTTACAGTTCATGACTGAGACCACAGATTTATCAATAAACTTTTAGAAGCCGATACGAGGCCACCAGATGTAAGGGGTTAATGAGGAGGTCAATATTAATACTGACCTCTTTACCTTAATTAATTTACTTATTCAGATTGAATAGTAAATTCACGGATTCTGTTCTTTTTCAGTTTACCCAATATTTCTGTGATCTTTATGATGGACAAATAAACAGAGCCATTAAGTGACAATGGACATTGACTTGATTGACATGATTTCACTTTCTTTCAATTTAAAACGTCAGCACACTTAAATTCAACACAACAGACTTCAATATTGGATGTAAACATATTTAGTCTGAGGGCTCTTTAAACTTAAAATAGTTTCCAGCTTAGATTGAGAGGGGAAAGAATAGGAGGAAAGATTTAAGAAGAATTGGGAGGTTAAGAGAGGAAGTTTATCTTGCATTTATGAAACCAGATGACACTCTTCCGTACGCGTCCAGCTAAGATATCATCACACCTCCAGCAAGCAAACAGCTGCTCCTTTACCTTAAGACGTCCGCCTTGGTTCTGGTAAAGAGCTGTGGTCAACTTTAGACTGACGAGTCGTCGGTCCCGCAAGTCCAAGCTGGACTCCACGCGTGTTTACCTTGTCGGTGTCGGTGATACTCGCTTTCATCGGCAAAAGTCGTGGCAGTCGTGGTTTCTTGGCTCAAGATAATTTATTCCAGGAAGGAATAACAAACGCTCGTTCGAGGTGGACTCATAACAGCCTGTTATCAGTCCTTAGCTGAAGACGCAGGTCGTTAGCTCTTGACCAAAACGTACCCAGCTCTTGGGAAAGGTTCACATCTCTTTGAAAATTCCCCGCAAACTCTGAAGCGTTCTCGCACAGTTAGAACTTAAAAAGCAGGAACCAAGAGAGGAGTGCACTTGTGTTATCAGGTCCAAGGTTACAGCCAGAGCAGAGAGAAATGTTTAGGAAAAAGATAGATAAAGCTGGAGCCCTGCTCATGAGACTGTCTCTGAGTTTCTAAACAAAACCGTCCGGTCTCTGTGACCCGAAGGCTTCACCTTTAAACACAGCAGTGAACACAGTTTAACTCTTACAGAATGACACAGCTTAAAAGCACACATCATGAAAATGACAAAAGTTATTCTTTTGATCACATCAGCCTAAAATCAAAGATAGAAATAGTCTCTTTTGGTGACTATATTTATCAGATTATAGCTAAATGAATGATTTTGTAGTAAATGTCTTGCTTTACTGAGAGGTCAGCAAAGGTCATCACTGGACAGTTCAAAAGTACACAGGTGTCTTAAAAGTGGACAAGGTCATGCCCACTACAGCAGCCTATCAGACCAGGCGTTTATGTTGCATGCTTCTAGCTAATGCTAGTTATCTTACAACAACACACAAGCTAACTATGCTTCTAGCTAACGCTACCCGTATCTCCATGCATGTTTGTCTATAGTGCAAAATGAAGAGAAAGATGGACATTACATCTTATTTCTGCACAAGAAAGACGAAAAACAGTGTGGCAGACATTGAGACAGAACCAGATGATGGAGGTGTTGAGAGAGCTGAAGAAAAGCACGTTGAGAGCCCCACACAGCCAGAGGACTTGGAAGACACTGGTTTTCAAAGAGAGGGTACAGGGACGGAAAGAGAGACACATGAAGATCCTGAAATGGAGACAGCTGAGACTGAGATACAAGCAGCACGTGAGACACAGACGGAGAATATTTGTGTATCCACAAGCACTGGACCATCAGGTTTGTGATGTTCAAAAAAAATGTGTTTGTTAATGTTAAGTTTTCTGACACAAGTTGAGTTTGAATGAAATATTATTGCTGGCTTTGTTAAAAAATAGTCAAGAAATCTAGCTTTAGCTTATTTGCAGTCTTGGTCCTTGGTCAGGTTTTAGAATTCAAGGAAAGAATGTACTGATCTCAAAAATGCAATTAATGCAAATAACATTAATAAATAAATACAGTAAATCAATTTAGACGTGGTGTGTGTGTGTGTGTGTGTGTGTGTGTGTGTGTGTGTGTGTGTGCTTTGCAGTTTATATGCAGTGTCCATGCAGATTACCGGTATATGTTAATTTACATATATTTGGTTTTGCTTTCTCCACAGACATCAGCAAATGTAAAGAAGATCCACCGATGCAGCCGAACCTAAAGTTGTTTCCAAGAACCTTGATGGGGGACAGAAGGCAGTTGCGATCCCAGTGAGTACTGCATCTTGTGAACAGAGTTTTTCTACATTAAAGCTTGTGAAAACATACCTCAGATCCACCATGAACGATGACAGACTAAGCAATCTGGGTGTACTGAGCATCGAGTCGAGGAGGGCAAAGGCATTGAATCTTGACTTATTTGTTGATCGGTTTGCCAGAAACCATCAAAATCGCAGAATACAGTTGCTGTGATTACAAATACTGTCTGTAAAATGTTTCTTATTTTTCCTCATTTGATTTACCATTTTCTTTAGTTTCAATGGTTAATCACTGCTTTAAAAAAATAAAAGAGTCAAGTAAGATTTCGAATCTGTGTCATCAAAACGGGTTATTCACTAAACTCTCGGTCATGTGCTCATTCAGTTTGCACTACTTCTCATATTTGCACTAATGTTTGTATTACATTACTGCCTATAGTCATAAAGATGTCTTTGTAGTCATAAAGTCACTTTTTTCTCCGAGATTAACGTGCCCCTCTGACAAAACCTCTGGCCCCAGTTAGGCCCCACCAGTACAACTGGTCTAGAACCGCCACTGGAGTGATGGTGGGAGGGAAGGCAAACTTTGTTGAGAAGACCACTCTGCCTCATGTTGCGATGCGTGCAGGGGGGAGTTCAGGCTTATTCTTCCGAACAGTGCCAACCATGGCCATCTTCCTTTTCAGGAGCTGCTGGTCGAGTTCATAGGAGGTGAAAGTCGCATGTGACATTGTGCTCCCTCAGTCCAACTGTCAATTCAAGCCCAACCCGCACGCATCTCCTGGTTCTTCTCTGGTGTGCCATTCGGCAGCTTCCCTGTGTACACTTGCATATTCCATGCATAGCTGCAGATCAAGAGTGCAGGTGCAGGTCAAATGCAAGTTCCAGTTTCTTTGATGTGTGTGTGGGGGTGGGGGTGGGGTGTGTATTAGAGAGTTTTGAGTGGCCTTTGAACTTTTTTCTGGTGTTTAAATGCTTTTATAATTCAAAAATGACCCATAAGACAATCTTTGTACCCTTGTGGTGTCCAGCCCACATGGATACATAAACAAAAACAAAGGATCACTTTTTCTAATGATGAGGTCCCTTTAGGAAAAGTCATAAAATTTCAACTTGGAAAAAGATAGTTTAGTGTATTTTTCCTACAGCTAAACATGGTAGTGGGTCACTTTTGACCCACAAGACAACAGGGTTAAATAGCTGTGTATTGCAAAATGCATTGTGGTGTAATGGTATATAAGAAAGCTTTCGTATAAAACATGAAACAGTGGAGAATGGAAATGCTTTGTCAAAAGCAATATATTTGTTGATATATTTATTTATTTATTGTGATGCTCAACAGTCCTGTCGGTCTAACATTTTTATCCAAACTAAGTTTGTTCAAAGAGCTGCCAACAACAAATAAATCATATTTATTCACAAGTTTTACACAAATCCCACTTCAGAATGTTCAGAATAGTTATCCTGATGCTGCTCAATAATCCAGGTGGGTAAATCCAACAAGATTCAATCAGTTCCTCTGAACAGATTATTCTTCAATGAAACATTTAGTCTTTTATCCAAAACACTTCTGTAGTCTAAGGGACTGCAAGGAGACAGTCATAAACAGCCCCTTTGCATAATTAATCAACCAGTTTGCTGATGACCCCCCAGGGGTGTTCACATGTAAAAGGTTGACCATCACTTTAACGACTGATCCTCCTGACACTTAACAGCATACACAATATGACTGTTTGTGCTGGGGGACCAGACCTTTTGGATGCCTGTGAGGATACCCATGTGAAGATGTGGTATTCCTAGGTTTCTAGCCACAATCAATTCCTCCACAGATGCCACTCATCATAATCATCCACAATTCCACACCTGCACCTGTTTTGGAAGACGGCTTTGCTGAATATTTAAACTCCTGCCCTGCCTATGCTGGAACATTATAATACCATATGGTAAATATTGGACAGCTGGCGAACTTGTTTCCTAATATTTTCACAAACTCTTGTGACTTCTAAGTCCTGCCACTTGGAGTCTTCCAAGACTTCCATGCTCCTTGTGACTTCACCCTGTCATCATCTTGTTCCTGCAACTATCAAATATCAATCTGGATCAGAAACTACAGAGCACCATCAACCTGTTCCTCTCGCCAACAGCACTCACCTCTTCTGCTTCACCTTCATTCCTGTTAATGCCTAACATCTTGTTTCTCCCTATACTCCAGCTCCATCTACAAAAACAAACTAGCAAGAAAAAACTCCCGCCAAACAAGATTCATTATTCAAACAACCTGAAGATTTACAAATACCCACCTTGTCCTCCTTTCCCTTTAAACCCTGTACATAATAACACTTTAAAATGAAAGCACCCTTTGAACGCCTGCCTCTGCCTTTTCATCAGTCTGCTAACTTGGGGTCAACAACACTTAAAATCCTTGGATAATATCCTAATAGGACTTCTTTGAAAACAAGTAAGAAACCCACACCATTCACCCTCCCCTGATTCCTCCTGTCCATTGACTACGGTGACATTATTTATATGAACGCCCCTGCAAGCACCTTGCAGATGTTGAACTCGGTCTATCACGGTGCGCTAAGATTCATAACTGGATGTAACTACCGTACCAGTGGCACCAGAACAGGGGACAATTGCCCCCTCCACTTTACAGCCCTGCCCATCAGCTGGTCCCAGACATTTACACACAGTGTTCCCTCTAAACTGCGCGCTACCGCAATCAAGCACTGCTCGCACATTCTCTACGCACAAGAAAATCTATTCTGTGCAGTTAGGGCAACTGTACAACTGCCCAAACAAAATATCTACTTCTCTCCCTCTTCATAATGAACTGTCAGTCCGAGTGCAACTCTCTACCTGTCTGTGTGCAGTGCATGATTTGCGTGCAGAGTGGAGGAAGGATCCTCACCCCCTGGTCAAAACAGAGTCACGCAATTTGTGTAGCGACAATGGAAGTTTATGAAGATGTAAAAAAAATTCAACCAATGAAATCACAGGCAAACTTTCATTCCAGCCAATCAGTGTCTTCTGGAGTTTTGGCGCTGACGTTCAAAGAAGCTAAGTAGCTACAAACAAACTCCATGTCCTCTAGAGCTTTCCCAAGCTTTATACTGCATATTTCATTGCATACCGAGGAATAATATTTGACGTTGTGGATTTATTACTGAAGATTATGGTCATCCGATGTCAAACAAAGATGGTAAGTAAGCTAATCCCACGACTTGTAGCCATATTGATCATGCTAAGTGTTAGCAAACAGTGGTTTTTGGTGTAAAGCTGGAGGGTCAAAAGAAAAAGTTTACAAGACAGTTGTGAAACGAGCTGGTCTGGAGCCAGTGGCATTGACAAAAAGAAAGGAGACAGAACTGGAAGTGGCAGAAATGAAGATGTTGAGGTTCTCCTAAAGGCTCCGGCAAAGCTCAGAGTCCTGGCTGTATGCCACTCTACGCGCGCATTCTGTGCGCACGCGTTCGCTGGCACAGCTCTGCTTTCATTCTCATGTTAAATGCTCGCGTTTTCGCTCCAAATTCTTGTTGTAATTTGAGCCGCTGCGTGCAGAGGGGACAAACTGAGGTCGCTGATTGGTCACTTGCTGACACGCCTACTGAAATGATTGACAGCTCGAGTGGGACAAGCAGCTGGCAGCTGCACCCGAGCTGCGGTCGCTCGGCTGCTGCCGCTGCGGTCTTTCTATCACTTTATATGTTAATAAAAACTTCTAAAAAATAAAAACAGGGAGCGCTATTCCAGCAGCCCACAGCCCACCAGGAAATGTTTAAAATCTTGCGCAGCCAGGTAGGACATGAATTTGTTCATTTCAGTTATGGAGTGAACGGAGGATGAAGCGATTACTTGACTTTAGGCAAAAAAACAAAAGAAAAGGCCCGATCAGCGATGAAGAAGAGGAATTTAATTCATTTGTGTAACATACAAAACAGTCCGGCCACGGCCAGTTTATTGTGAGACAACGCGCATCGCGTACGCGGTCGTAAAAAAAGAGCTTTGCGCGTTCGTGCCCTGCGGGGCTACGCTTGTGCCTCTGCGTACGTACGTCGTACAGAGGCGTACTGCATGTACGCTGAGCTCTACTGGGGGCTTTAGGCGCCAAAAGTCAGCTGGAGTTTGCAGCCGTGCTGCAGGGGCTTTAGGTTCATCCAAAAGTCAGCTGGAGTTTGCAGCTGTGCTGCAATGGCAGGTTTCTTTGGAGGAAATTTAGCCAGAGGAGGAGAATAGAACTTACCTTCTCATCTCTAAAATAACAGAAGGAATAAATAATAATTCAGGACCTGTGGCAGCAGGTCTATTCTGATTTCTGAATGCATGTCACTCAGAAACGGCTGTACATAATCTATCCAGACATCCATTGTGCACGGAAACATTTCCCCCCAATAAACTTGCGCCTTTTTTTCCACTTTTTTCAAGGGGTTTAACAGTGTGCTGTTTTAGTGTGATTTTCTTCTTCAGATGCATGTCACCTACAGTTTTTAGTATCTCTGAAAATTATAACATCCTGTTTAAAAAAAGTTTATTTTCATCCATCTATCCATTATCTATTATAAAATCTATTACCACTTCTTACTTTTTGGGTTGTGGTGATCACTGGTGCCCATGGCCAGCCATCATTGTGTGAGAAGCGGGGGACACCCTTGACATGTCTCCAGTCCATAACAGGGACACATAGAGACAAACGAGACAAACAACCATTCACTCTCTCACTCACACCTAGAGAAAATTTAGAGTTACCAATCAGCCTAACATACGTTTTTCGTCTGTGGGAAGAAACTGGAGTACCCGGAGAAAACCCACAGAGCAGAGAGAAAATGCAAACTCCACCCAGAAAGGTATCAGTCCAGGGTTTGAACCGAGGTGACCTGCTCCCTGAGAAGCGGCAGCTCTACCAACTGAGCCACTGTGCTTATTTGTCGAAAATTAAAACATAAAGAAGTAGACAGATTTTTCTAACGAAACAATCAGAGTAGCTTGCACAGTTACTGTTTGACTGGTTTTATAAAAAGAAACACATTGATGGTGAGTTGAGGATCATCATCATCAACACATTTGATGCATTTAGAACCTCCATAAATGCCTTCATGTACATAGAAATGTCTCAAGGTTGTTCTGAAAAGCTAACTTAATAATGTGCCATGACCTCTGTGGTCTCTAAAGAACCAGATATGTGTCTGTCATTTTAAAATACAAAAAAAAAACGTCAGTTTCTGTTTTTTTAAATTATTTATTTATTTAAAAGACTCTCTACACCTTTTTCCTTCCATTGTCTGTAACATGTTCACCCTATAGACTGAACAAGTATTGGAATATTGTGACACTCAGGTAGCTCCCAGTATTAGCCTGTGTCTCGTGTAGTTAGGAAAAACAGAAAAATCTCCATTTACAATTTTACATTGCAATCATCTTTGCCTCATTTGCTTTTTATTTGTCTCTCAGTGTCCGCAGGGAGCAGACTCTAACTGCTGGACACACAGCTGGCTGGAATAAAAAAAAAGTGAAAACCTAATTAACTCCTGAGTGGAGATATTATCCAAACAGACAGAAAGAGAAGCTACACTCATTTAAAGGCCCAGCAGCATAGGTCATGCTCCATGAATTATTCAAGCTGGATGCCAGTTTGCAGAGCGAGTTTTAAGTGGACAATGACCCTGTGCACACTCATTTAGCCTACGCCTCGCCTAACAAGGCTAAGTATTCACTGACTCTCCACTATCATCCTCTAACAAGCTAATGGAATTTCAATCAAGAGAATGCACTGAATGGCTTAAGATGGGTGAGACGCGCTCTGGACCTCCATACACATACACACACACTTGCACGCACTCACACACACACATCAATATTCAATTAGATCTGTGGGTTTTTCAGCCTGGCCTTGTTAAGTAAGAAGATGTGTGAAGGGAAAGCTTGCAAAGGCCAAAAGGACAGTTCTAACCAGGTGTTGATAACTTCAGTGTAGGTCTCTACCTTTTTTCTATAATTACAAACATGGCTCAGATAAAAAGTGGTGCTTTGAAGAAGAAAAAAATACCTGTAGCAACTTTTAATAGAGAAGAAGTGGTGGGTAGTGTAAGGATTGGCTCCCTTCGTCCCCCCTGTTAGTCAGTTAGTTCAGTAGTTTCCCATCCAGTGCTTCGTCAGTTAGTTAAGTCGGTTAGTTAATAGTTTCCAGTTTAGTCTCATGTTTATTCACTCTTAGTTGTCATCCTGTAGTCAGTTCCTAGTCTGTTGGTTTTAATAGCTTCCCTTCGTCCCCCTCTGTTAGTCAGTTCCTAGTCAGTTAGTTTATTAGTTTCCCTTCCAGTTTATTCATTCTTAGTTTACCTCCAATTCTGTCATCCTGTAGTCAGTTAGTTATCAGTTCCCTTCCAGTTTAGTCATGTTTCTGTCATCCTAGTTACTTTCATGTTTTAGGTTTAGCTGTCATCCTAGTTACTTTCATGTTTTAGGTTTAGCTTCCCGTTCCTGTTTGTCTTAGTTAATTGTCCTCAGGTGTTTGTGATCGTCTCGTCTTGTCTGTGTGTATATAAGCCCTGTTCTGTGTCTCAGTTATTGTCACGTCGTCGTTAGGTACAGCCTGGTCTTGTCTTGGTCCCGTCCTGATGTAAGTTTTGCTGCCTTGCCAGCTCTTTGATTTATGTTTATTAAAGTGTTCATTTTATACCTCTGAGTCTGAGTCCCTGCCTGCACAACTGGATTCGTCCTGTCCTGTGTAAATCCTGACAGTTACGACGTGACCAAAACTAGAATCCAGCGGGCAGGGTTCTCCTTAGAATTAAAAACACCTACCTCTCATGTCCAAGTGGATGGAGGGGACCGTGTTTCGTTGCGGTGGTTTCCGGACCGTTCCCACGCCGGCCCAAGAGGACTTCAGCCGGGGGGTGGAGAATATGGCTTCTCCCCTCCGGGTTCTCGAGGAGGAGGGACGGGTTCAGCTTCGTGAGAACCGCTCGACGTCTTTTCCCTGTTTGTCTCACGTTCCAGCTCCTCTCACCATTTCCGGATGGACGTCCGGAGAGGACGAGGACGATTTGTGTATTCCTCTTTTTCCCCAGTCTCCACGCCGTCGTAAAAGCGGTAAAAAGAAGAACCGGAAGCGTTCACCTGCACCTCCATCTTGGTCAGCTGATCGGGCTCGGTCCAGCGAATTCGAGCATTTTGGGCACGACTCCAGCGCTCCGGTGGGGGCGCGTTCCATGGCCTCACCTCCTAGGTTTCCGGTGAGGGTGGACACAGACGCCCCACCGTCGCTCGCAGCGTTTCCGGCTCGGTTCGGTGAACCCGGTCACAGCGACTCCACGGGGGCGGGTCTTCACGCCGCTCGCTCATCTCCCCGTTCATCCAGTAACCAGATGAAGGGGGGCCAGCACACAGGTCAGTCACCTGAACACTATTCAGTCTCTCCAGCAGATGTCGCCCTAGGAGAGCCGTCAGGGGTGATAAAGGTTCCTGTCACTTCACCTTCACCAAGAAAAGCTCTTGTTAACTCACACCAGTTCCAACCCGGTCTGACATGGCTTCCTGTTTACCAGCAACTGCTGGTTGATCTTAGGTCTATGAAAACACCCACAGAGGAGCCAGCAACTCCAGACTCCTCGGCTCCAGTTCCTGCTTTTGTTTCTGTGTCTCATGATTTTTCCGCTACTAGTTTTTTGTCTAACTCCTCACCTGCGGCAGCCAGCCCTGACCTCGTAGCAGCCACAGAAGCTGCCAACCGGCGTCCAGCATCCATTGCCACGACCAGTCTGTCTCCAGCAGAGGGCACTGGTCGGCCTTCGTCGGCTGTTTCAGTTGGGGCTTCTCGCCGCCGCAGAAGGAGGGGTAGAGACTCGTTGGCTGTCGACGCTTCGGCTCCTGGTTCCAGCTCTTTGGCTCCTGGTTCCAGCTCTTTGGCTCCTGGTTCCAGCTCTTTGGCTCCTGGTTCCAGCTCTTTGGCTCCTGTTTCCAGCACTTCGGCTTCTGGTTCCAGCACTTTGGCTCCTGGTCTTGACTCTTCAGCTCCTGCTCCAGTTCCTACTGCAGCTCCAGCTCCTGCTGCAGCTCCAGCTCCAGATCCTGCTGCAGCTCCAGATCCTGCTGCAGCTCCAGAACCTGCTGCAGCTCCAGAACCTGCTGCAGCTCCAGAACCTGCTGCAGCTCCAGAACCTGCTGCAGCTCCAGCGTCCCTAGAGGGGTCCCTGAGGGAATCCCCTCACGTTTCCTGTTCTGGGTGGGCCCTGGAGGGTGCCACCCATGTCTACTGCTGTCTCGAGGGGTCCCTGGAGGGAGCCCCTCATGTTTCCAGTCTCGGGAGGGTCCAGGAGGACACCTCCCACGGTTCCAGTCTCGGGAGGGTCCAGGAGGACCCGTCCCACGGTTCCAGTCTCGGGAGGGTCCAGGAGGACTCCTCCCACGGTTCCAGTCTCGGGAGGGTCCAGGAGGACTCGTCCCACGGTTCCAGTCTCGGGAGGGTCCAGGAGGACGCCTCCCACGCTCCCTGCTGGCCAGTGGCCCCGCCGTCTCCGGCTCCAGGGGGCGCTGCCCCGCCGTCTCCGGCTCCAGGGGGCGCTGCCCCGCCGTCTCCGGCTCCAGGGGGCGCTGCCCCGCCGTCTCCGGCTCCAGGGGGCGCTGCCCCGCCGTCTCCGGCTCCAGGGGGCGCTGCCCCGCCGTCTCCGGCTCCAGGGGGCGCTGCCCCGCCGTCTCCGGCTCCAGGGGGCGCTGCCCCGCCGTCTCCGGCTCCAGGGGGCGCTACCCCGCCGTCTCCGGCTCCAGGGGGCGCTGCCCCGCCGTCTCCGGCTCCAGGGGGCGCTGCCCCGCCGTCTCCGGCTCCAGGGGGCGCTGCCCCGCCGTCTCCGGCTCCAGGGGGCGCTGCCCCGTCTCCGACTCCAGGGGACGCTGCTGCCCTGCTTCCAGCCTCAGAGGGTTCGGACGCCTCCACATCCTCAGAGGGTCCGGAGGCCTCTCACGTGTCAAGTTCCGAGGGGGTCCAGGAGGACGCCCCTCCTGTATCCTGTTCCGAGGGGGTCCAGGAGGACGCCCCTCCTGTATCCTGTTCCGAGGGGGTCCTGGAGGACGCCCCTCCTGTATCCTGTTCCGAGGGGGTCCTGGAGGACGCCCCTCCTGTATCCTGTTCCGAGGGGGTCCTGGAGGACGCCCCTCTTGTATCCTGTTCCGAGGGGGTCCTGGAGGACGCCCCTCCTGTATCTTGTTCCGAGGGGGTCTTGGAGGACGCCCCTCCTGTATCTTGTTCCGAGGGGGTCTTGGAGGATGCCCCTCCCGTATCCTGTTCCGAGGGGGTCCTGGAGGACGCCCCTCACATCTTCTGCTGCCCAGAGGTCTTACAGCCG
>JBBPBX010068343.1:0-19152 GCA_038048925.1 Garcialebias charrua
TTTGGTGGCACTGGAGCAAAAAAGTAAAACTCAATGAATTACAATCCTCAGAATGTTATTACACCTAAGAACAAATTGTTCAGCGATGAAAAAATAAACGTTTAACACCTGAGGAGATTTAAATGCTTGTAAAATTGTTTTTCTTGATGACAAAGAAGCCAAAATTGACCAAAACTGAGCAAACATTTTACCGTCGTTCAGTTCAGTTTTGATCAAATCATTGATTTTTTAAAGGACTTAGACTAGCATTAATCAGTTACTGTACGTGTCAAAACACATAAAATACCCACCAGCCTTGTGCAAATCAGATTTATTTGTTCTTAGTGTCATGACTGCCCCATAATACCCAGAAAATTTTAAATACGTACAGATTTTTGCAGTACGTTAGTGGATCTGTTACCGTATTTTCCGCCCTACACGTCGCATCAGTCCAAATCTGTCTAATAAATGGGAAACATAAATACATCGCTTCGCCGTTCAAGGTGCATCTATTATAGATCACCGCTGACAACCTGGAAACATGGGCCGGTGTTGTGCCAAAAATCTTTTGGCTGATAAATGGCAGCTGCAGAAGGACTTTAATAATAATTTAACAAGATTAACACTTGTTTGTTTGCTCAAAATTATAGCAAAGGTGTGTCTCAGTTTAACTTTTCCTTTATAAATGCACTTTGACCGCCAAATCGCATTTAAAAAGCTGATTCGCGGGAGAGCACATGGGGCGACTCACTGTGTGTTTCTTTGAAATTTACCAAGCACCTAAAAACAATGATTTGTTGGCTCATCATTATAGCAAAGGTGTGTCTTAGTTGAACTTTTACTTAATAAATGCACTTTAATGGTCAAATTAGCTGCATTTCACTGGGGCGGCGCAGTGAACTGAAGCAGATTTGACAGTTGCTCCAGGAATGTTTCTGGAGCTGGACGAAGGTGGGAGTCTAAAGGGCGAGATACACTTGAGCGTTCTCACGATACGCCTATACGCAACGTACATACGTCAAGGCAAAAGCGTAGCCCCGCGTAGCCCCTCAGGGCACGTACGCGCAAAGCTTTTTTTTTTTACATACGCATACGCGGTGCGCGGTGTCTGACCATAAACTTCCCCGGCGCCGGACTGTTTTGTATGTTACACAAATGAATTAAATTCCTCTTTTTTATCGCTGATCGGGCCTTTTCTTTTGTTTTTTTGCCTAAAGTCAAGTAATCACTTCTTCCTCCGTTCACTCGATGATTGAAATGAATGAATTCAGGTCCTACCTGGGTGCGCGATGTTTTAAATATCCCTGGTGGGCTGTGTGCTGCAGGAAAAGCACTCCCTGTTATTATTTTTATTTCTGAGAGAACTTTTTATAACATATATAGTAGAAACACCGCATCAGAACACCGCAGCGGTCTTCAGCGAGCTACATGAGCTGACTGAAAGCTGTCAATCATTTCAGTAGGCGTGTCAGCAAGTGACCAATCAGCGAGCTCAGTTGAGTCCCCTCCGTGCGCAGCTGCTCATATTACAACAAGGATCTGGAGCGAGAACGCGAGCGTTTGAAAGCTGATAAAAGCAGAGCTATAGCAGCAAAAGCATGCGCACAAAATGCGCGAGTACAGTGGCGTACTTCATGTACGCTCAAGTGTATTCCAGCCTTAAGGCAAGCCGACTGTGTCATTAATAGCCACTTTTACCTATTACACAATACAACAGCATGCCATACTACACGAGTGCCATCTAGCGGCTGAAAATGATAGTGTTCAATATTTTCAATGTCAGAATGAATGAAAACAGTCATATCTCAGCAAAAAATTGGTTGATAAAAAATAGTAATAACATAAATAAGTCGCAGGGCATGCAAATTATGCAAAAAACTGTGCCTTATACACCGGAAAATACGGTACATTCTTTAACACTGTCATTTTTTCCATGGAAAAGCAGCTTAACTGAGCAAGAATTGCTGCACACAAAGATGAAAACTACACCGGCCGTGCCTACTGAAGTGTTAGCTCTGTGAGCACAAACCATCAATATTTATGGCACGAGACTAAAAACTAAAGCATGTCCAGAACAGCTGTGCATGGGCTTAAACAGGTAGTCAGCTGCATTTCAGGTCAGTCAGATAAAGCATAACCTCTAAATTACAACGGAATGCTTATATTTTAAAGATCAAGTCCAACTTGATGACAAACTGACATGGAAACAACACATAAATTCTGTAGCTATTGTACTGTACAAAGTCAGAGACTTATTAAATGATAAAGCTCTGTACTTGTATAACACGATCATTGTTCCTCACTTATTATATTGTATTGATATTTGGGGGAACACGTGGAAAACAATTACAATGCCTATTTTGGTTTTACAGAAAAGAGCTGTAAGAATAATCACTAGGAAACATTACTGTCATCCATCAAACACATTTTTTTATCAACTGAAGTTACTGTATTGAAGTTCCACGATTTGGTAGATTATAATATTTCATCAGTTATGGATAGGGCTCAGAATAACGAATTACCTTTAAATACCCAAATACATTTTGTTAAAATACAAAGTTGTTATAATCTTAAGGGGACAGACATATTTGTAAAACCAAAATTCAGAAGTAGTTTGAAGGGATGGTCTACCTCAATCCAGGGAATTGGATTGTGGAATGGTTTGAAGAGTGATGTTAAAAATGCCAAGTCAATGTGTACATTTAAGAAAATGATCAAAACTAAATTGTTAAAAATATATATATGAAGTAGCGTAATGTGTATTGTATTACTGTAGTTAGAAAATTAGAAAGAGTTATTCATTTTGTTCTGTTACTGGAAGATTATTATTGTTTGAACTGATTGTTTGAAAAAAGGGGCAGATATAATAAGATTTTTCTTCTTTCTGCTACCTTTCATTTTTTTATACTTTGTACGTTATCGTTTATGGGATTGTTTTGTATTGTGTTTTTTAAAAAATGAATAAATGTTATGTGTAAAATAAATAAATAAATAATAAATAACTTTAAGTGAGACAAACGCCTGACATGTTTCCACCCCTGCTTCAAACCTCAATCTGTTAAAATGAACAAAAAATACTTTTCTCAGTCATCATACAGAGAACTGTAGCTACAAACTGAGCAACTGGATATTTTGCCCCTTCTTGGTTGGTTCTACTTTTGCCTCTTATGAGTGTCAAAGCCACAAACGTGCTGCAGAGCAGTGAAAAACAGCCACTCAGATCAATAATTGATCAGGGCTTCTTATGTGTCATAATAAATGCACGAGCATAGCTTGCTGAAGCTGCAACCGTCACAAAACGTACACAGATTAATTCTGTTTAGGATAACTGTAGCCATACTCGTTTTATTGTGCAAACTGACAGGTTAGGACATAAACACGAGACTCTGAATGTGCTGTTTTAGAGAAGAAGGTGATGAATGAGCTGGCTCTAGTAACCATAGCAACAGTGTCCGTTGTTCTACTAGAGGATGTCCACGCTCGCCTCAGAAGTCTGGCATCATCAGCACTCGCTCTGTTACCAAAAATAGATCACACACACACACAGTTGGTTTACTCCAGCTACACGTGCAGCATCTCTCCAGAGGATGTTTGAACCGGGGGAGAGGTAGTGCAGCAGAGTGGGCATTAACCTACATTCGGTGCAGGAGTCCTGCAGCACAGCCTTCAAGTCATTCGTCGTGTTGTGTGTGTGTGAAAGAGAAACTGTGTCTCCGTTGTACTTGTGACGTTGTGGAGACGGAAATCTGTTCAGTGTAGCTGTGTGATATTGGGCATCCGAGCGGGAATAAAAATCCAATCGCAGCGAGGTCGAGCGTTTACTGTCAACTCGCTTTTATCCTCCAGTCAGATGCAAAATTTAAATATGCCTTACGGTTCATTAAAAGACATGAGAATTCTCTCAGGGCTGAATCACTGGCTAGGAAACTACAAAGTAAATGTCCTACAGATTTCTGGACAGAAATAAAAAAGATGAGTAATAATAAAAGGTCTTTACCAACACATATTGATGGTGTGAGCGGAGCAGCAGAGATCACTGATCTATGGAGGAAACATTATGAAGATATTTTTAATGCTGTTAAAAGTAATTCATTTATGGTTGGACATATTGATGGAAATGAAAATGTGGTTGTGTCCCCAAAAGAAATCTCTGAGATTGTGATGACGCTGGATAACAACAAGTCAAGTGGGTCAGACATGGTATCTGCTGAGCATCTGAAATATGCAAGCAGGAAATTATGTCCTCTACTTGCAATGTGTTTTACGGGCTTTTTAACTCATGGAGTTTTACCTGACGAATTACTGTCTGTCATTTTAGTTCCGATTGTGAAAGACAGAGCTGGTAGAATTAACAGTAGGGATAATTACAGGCCTATAGCCCTGGCCAGCACTAAGGTGCTGGAGAGGGCTATTTTGAACAAGCTGGAAAGATTTTTGCTGACCTCTGACAATCAGTTTGAATTTAAACGTAAACATGGAACAGACTTGTGCATCTTTGCTTTAAAATAAATTTTAGATTTATACAACAGACACCACACCTCCATTTTTATGTGTTTTATTGATGCCTCAAAGGCTTTTGATTATGTAAATCATGAAAAGCTGTTTTACAAATTATATAAGAGGGGTGTCCCCAAATGTTTGCTGAGGATTCTTGTTTTTTGGTATGCAAACCAACAAATGTATGTTAAATGGGGAAACTCTGTATCGGACCCCTTCGGTGTCTCAAACGGTGTGAGACAGGGTAGCATCCTGTCTCCCTTTCTGTTCAATGTTTACATGGATGACCTGTCAAAGCTTTTAAATGACTGTGGAACAGGTTGTAGGGTGGGAAATAAGGTCATCAACCATCTTATGTATGCCGATGATTTAGTAATCTTCTGTCCCTATTCTGCTGGCTTACAAGAACTGCTGCAGGTGTGCTCTGACTATGGAAGTGACTTTGATATAAAATATAATGCGAAGAAAAGCAACATCATGATTGTGCGGAGCAGAGAAGACTCCAAGTTGATGTTCCCTGACTTCTTTCTGTCGGGCAACAGGCTGGATGTCAGTGATGAATATAAATATTTGGGGCACTATTTGACTGCAGACCTGTCAGATGATAGAGACATTTACAGACAATGCCGTATGCTCTATGGTCAAGCTAACACGCTGATCCGTAGGTTTGGAATGTGCTCAGCATCTGTTAAGATCCAACTCTTTAAGGCCTACTGCACTCCTTTGTACACCGCTCACCTGTGGAGACGTTATAAAAAGAGCAGCATGTATAGACTAACTGTGGCATATAATGATGGCCTTCGAATGATGCTGAGGGTACCTCGATGGAGCAGTGCGAGCAAAATGTTTGCAGATGCAGGTGTGCCTACCTGCCAAGCGGTGCTGCGTAACCTCATGTATAGATGCATGTGTAGATTGTCTGTATCTGAAAACTGTATCATCACTACACTGACCAACCCTGGACTAAGCTCTGTGAGATATTTTTATAATAATAATAATAAATTCAATTTATACCGCACTTTTCATTAATAAAAATCTCAAAGTGCTACAACAATAAAAACAAGTGATAAAATCAAATAAAATCAATAATGGTATTAACTAAGATTAAAAACAGAATCATGTGGAGGCAGAATAGGCCTGCTTAAAAAATAAATAAATAAATAAATAAAACAAGTGATAAAATCAAGTAAAATCAATAATACTATCAACCAAGATCAAAGATAAAATCATGCGGGGGCAGAATAGGCTTGCTTAAAAAGAAAAGTCTTTAAACCGCTTTTAAAGTCAACCAGTGACTGTGGAGCTCTCAGGCAGTCAGGAAGGGAGTTCCATAGGCGGGGGGCAGCCACACAGAATGCCCTGTCTCCCATGGTCCTTAATTTGGTTCGTGGAATGTGAAGTAGATTACTGTTCTGTGATCGTAGAGACCGGGTGGATGAATATGGTGCAAGAATGTCCTTTAGATAGTCAGGTGAAGTTCCATGTAAGCATTGATGTGTAATGAGAGCAGTTTTGTATTGAATTCTGTAGGTGACAGGAAGCCAATGGAGGTTATGGAGAATGGGTGTAATATGTTCAAATTTACGAGCTCTCAATAAAATCCTTGCTGCACTGTTTTGAATATATTGAAGTTTCTGAAGGTTTTTGCCAGGGATTCCAATAAACAGGGAGTTGCAGTAGTCGAGCCTGGAGGAGACAAAGGCATGGACGAGTTTCTCAGCATCGGAAAAAGTCAGAGATGGGCGAAGTCTGGAGATGTTTCGAAGATGGAAGAAGCAAGTTTTAAACAGATGCTTAATGTGAGTTTCAAATGTAAGATGAGAGTCCATTTTTATTCCAAGATTTGTAACAGAGGTGGAGAGGGGGATGTCTTGAAATTTTTCTATTTTGGGGACTCATTGGCGGATGAGCCTCTATAGGAAAGCTTTTTAATCTTTTTAAAATATTTTATTTTTATTTTATTTTTCTATAGGAAAGCTTTTTAATCTTTTTTTAATCTTTTATTTTTCTTTTGTTTTTGTATACATATATGGATCTTGCTTTGTGTCTGAAATAAACTACTACTACTACTACTACTATTTGTACATATACAGGTAGTCCCCGACTTACGAGCGCTCTTACATACGAGGTCCCGGACTTACGAGCTGGCGAAAGAGAAGTAAATTTGTAAAAAATACAGCACTTTGTGTTTTTAGATGAAAGTGTGTTAGCTAACCGTTTGGAAACACGTTTCCGACCATGTTTATGAACTAATATGAATGTTTTTGATGAAAAACGAGTGTTCGTAGTAGCGCTAGCATAAATGTTCCAACTTACGAGCGAAAATCCGGACTTACGAGAACACGTGCTTCGTGTTCCAACTTACGAATTTTCGTGTTACGAGCAACTCGCAGGAACGGAACTCGCTCGTAAGTCGGGGACTACCTGTACAGTACATACGGGTAATACTAAACTGCACTAATAAAAACCGTAGTACAAAAGTTTTTAGCTAACAAGATTAGCAATCTCATTGGTTTTTCTTGCCCGTCACCATGAAAGGCAGGTACCGTAATTTCCGGCCTATAAGTCACAGTTTTTTTAAACTAATTTTCATGTCCTGCGACTTATGGACAGAAGCAACATATTTATGGATTTTTTTCCCATATTTTTAGACCAATTTTTGGATGAGATATGACAGTTTCCATTCATTCTGACGGAAAAAATGGAGCAGTACCACTTTCGGCCGCTAGGGTCCACCGACTGTTCCCAGCTCATGTGTCCGACAGAAGCCTCCTCTGCTCTGACTCACTCTGCCGCAGCACGGCCTCCTGCTCTCTGGAGGTCTGAACTACTGTTACCTTGTTAGCAAAATAGCTCATGAACCACACGGCAGATTTTGATGAAACTTACAGAAAGTACTCACTGGATGGACATTTACAATGTACAGGTTGTCCCTGACTTACGAGCGAGTTCCATTCCTACGAATCGCTCGTAAGACGAAAATTCATATGTCGGAACCCAAAACACGGGTCGCTCCTACGTCCAGATTTTTGGTCGTAAGTCGGAAAATGTATGCTAGCGCTGCGCCTAACACCCGTTTTTCAACACAAACGTACATACTGGTTCATAAACATGCACAGAACTTTGTTTACAAACGGTTAGCTAACACACTTTCATCTAAAAACACATACCTGTGCAGTATTTTCTGTAAAACTTTACTGTTCGTTAGTCCGCTCGTAAGTCCGGAACGTCGTATGTCGATGACGCCGTGAGTCGGGGACAACCTGTATTAGCTTTAGGAGATGTTTGAGCGAAAATTCGATTTATTTATAATTTATTTTCGCAGCACGCGCAACCGTTTGGAAGACGTCAAAGCGAAACAATTTAAATCCAGCTGATTTGACAATTACGTGAATTTATTAAGGAAAGGTTAAGCTCAGAAACACTTTTGCTATAATGTCAGCTAACAAATATATATTTTTAAGTGTTTATCTTGCTAAATTTTAAAGAAATGCATCAGTCCCACCCGTGCGGGTGCACGTAGCGAAACTACTTTTTAAATCCAGCTGATTTGACAATTACGTGCATTTATTAAGGAAAAGTTCAGCTAAGACACATCTTTGCTATAATTTTCAGCAAACAAATAATTGTTTTTACCGTGTTAATCTTGTTAAAGTCCTTCCGTGCACGCTCCTGTGGCCGCCATTTGCAGCAGGGCAAAACACCGGCCCACATTTCGGGTCGTCAGCGGTGACGCGTAACATACGCGACGCGTCAGCGGTGATGCATAATAGATGCGATGTATACGGAGGTGTGACACGTTTATGGATTTTTCCAGTTTATTGGACATATTGGACAAAAGCGACTTAAAGGCTCGAAAATAAGGTATTTATGTAACTGTCTGTGTGTGCACGTGTGTAGGTCTGAGTTTGTTTATCCGTTAGCAAAATAGCTCGTGAACTTCTTCTATCTTGTTGACATACTTTAAAGGTTGTGATGTCATAAAAACTATCAAAAGAAAACATTTAAAGTAAAACATGTACGTAGCTAATCAACAGCAAACACATACTGTATATTGCTAACTCAGTCAGTTTACAGACACTGAGCTACAGTTTGGTGTGGTAGTAGCTGAGACTGATCCACATCACTTTTTCTGAGTGCAAACATGTTGCATAGAAGGGAAGATGGAATAAGAGGCTAGACAGGATAATACCCAGACAACGAGGAACACAGAGACTCAGACTTAAAAGGGAAGTTAATGACAGATAAATGACAACACCTGGACAGCAGGTGGTGGAGGTAAGAGCTGATTACACGAGGGAAAATAACTGAGGAACAGGAACTATGGAAGCAGTTATGTCTCATATTTCAAATTAAAATGGATTAATAGAAATGCTTTTTAGTTTCAAAATAAAGCTGCATGTTTTGACTCATAAATAAAATTTTAAATGAATAATCCAAACTGCATTTTCATTTTCGTCTTCAAGACTGCTCAATTTGTAAATTAATTAAACTGATTAATAAAATAACGTTTTACATTTAATTTTCAAAATATGTGCCAGTAAAAAGTGACCAAGATTCATTTTGAAATATCAATGAAAATTAAAATTAATTAGCAGAAATGCTTTTTTTGGATTATTCATTTTAAATTTTATTTATGAGTCAAAACATGCAGCTTTATTTTGAAATTAAAAGCATTTCTATGAATACATTTTAATTTGAAATATGAGACATAACTGCTTCCATAATGAACGAGCACAAGAAGGAGAAAAACACAAGGGAACACAATCGTCACGGGCAGCTTCATGAACTTCCTGACGCTAATTGTCTTGTTGTTTTAAGCAAACGTAATAAAGAAATATCCCACAAATAACAAATGGTTGCTGACTCTGAAATCAGAGCCGAGATCAGCTGTGTTGGCCTGCTGCCGTTTGTAACGAGGTTGGACGAGCACTGTCAGCAGGAACAGATCCAGACTCCATTTAAATTCCCTCGACAGTGCCTCTCAGACACAACCACATTTATGTTTGCAGATAAACTACTGTATAGTAATTTTGCTTTGTAATTTCCTTTTAGACTAAAAAGCTTTGAATTTCAGGTTTTTATTCTTTCACTGCTTTCAGTGGAAGAATTTTTTTTTTTTTTACATAAAGGATTTTTGTGCAGTGATGCACTGAACTTATGTCGTTCTGTGATCTAGCAAACATTCAAAATTATGCTTAAAATTGTAAATATGCGTTTTAAAAGTTCCACATAATAAATCATCCGTTGTGCAAACAGATGATGGGAACTTGGACGGTAGCAAAATAACTAAAGAAATTTAATTTCCTGCAAAAATGAAGGTCAAGCCTTATTGTAGAAGAACTGGCTGTAAAACAGCTGAAATAAGCTGAGGAACATGCTGAAATGTAGCTGACATGGAAGAACAATGTTAAAAAAATAAAGCAGAAAGAACGTTAGGTAACTGTTGTAACCCTGGTTCTCTGAGTAGCATGAGTGAGTGTCTCACATTGAAAAACCTATTCAAAAACCTCTTCTCAATGTGAAACACAAAACGAATGCTAAGAAAGAGAACTACAGTATTTGTTGAATTAGATTTAAATGAGCAGGTGTGGTAGTAGCTGAGACTGATCCAAAAAAAAAGCTGAAAATTTGGAAAGTTGATTTAAAAATAGATGCAATAAGCGAAAAAATCTAAAAAGTATCTGGAAATGCAGAGAAAGGTTTAAACTACCAAAAGGAAGTGGAAAAGCTGAAAAGAGATACAGTAATCCACTGCTATGCTAAAAAAAAAAAGTGAAATTATCTGAAAGAGACAAAAATTAGCATAAAACGGCAAAAAAGTACCGGTAGCTGAAATAACAGAAGTAATAAGGAGCACAGCAAGCTGAAATTTAAAGGCTGAAGCTCTCGACCTTGACCTCTCTAAATGGTTAAGTTCCTGGCAAAACCAATGCAGACATGGTCCTGTTATTAGTTTTCTACAACGCCTTATAATCTAGTTGTTTTTTCCGCTACTTTTCCTTTTAATTATCCTTTTAATTATCATGTTACAGTATTTTCATTTGTTAAAATGAAAAAAAAAAAATTGTATACATCCTTTATGATTGTCTATTGTTGTCTTTGTTGTTGTCCACTGTTGTCATCACTCTTTGCTAAAATGTACGTCTCTCTTGTAAATGAGTCCCCGAGGCTCAATGGGACTAACCTGTATAAATAAAGGTTGAATGTAAACAAAAATTGCATAAAGAAGTTAATTAGGTTGAAAGTAGTAGAAATTGCCACAAAAAACTTGAATTTATCAGAAAACAGCTGAAATTAGCTAAAAGGGAAGATGAAAAGGTAGAACAAGCTTAAATTAGCAGAAGAAAGAACACATTTGCCCAATTACGCTGAAATAAGCAGAAATGTGCACAAAGAAGTGGAAATTATCTAAAAAATTAAAAAAGCAGAAATTGGCCAAAACGGCAAAAAAGTATAGCTCAAAGTCAAAGTCAAAGTCAACTTTATTGTCAGAACTGCAATATGTACAGGACATACACAGGATTGAAATTGCATTTCTCTCAGTCCCTCGGTGCAACAGTAACCATCTAAACACTAAACACTAAAACATTTAATAAACATAAGCATAAAATAGTAAAAGTGTAACACTGTCCTGAGTTTTTTTAGTAGTATAAAAAGTATATCTATAAAATAAACTGAAGGTTCTAGCATTGACATTTGCAAAGAGTGGCACAGCAGCAACATGAAAAGGGCAGAAAGAACAGGTGTGCAGTGGGGAGCATCCTGTGCTCCAGCATCAACGTGTGGCATGGAGGCTGCACAGAAGATGTTGGAGTCAGTCTCCCCACCATCACAGACATCTACACCTCCAGATGCAGGAAGAGGGCCACCTGCATCATGAAAGACCCCACTCACCCAGCACACACTTTTTGCCCCGCTCCCCTCAGGAAGGAGGTTGAGGAGCATTAAGTGTAGAACCACTAGACTGAGGAACAGCTTCTACCCTGAGGCTGTTAGACTCATGAATCTCTAACCAGAATAATCACTGTGAAAAATCACATCATGTTGCTGCTGATCTGTTTCATGTTGCTGCTGATCTGTTTCATGTTGCTGCTGATCTGTTTCATGTTGCTGCTGATCTGTTTCATGTTGCTGCTGATCTGTTTCATGTTGCTGCTGATCTGTTTCATGTTGCTGCTGATCTGTTTCATGTTGCTGCTGATCTGTTTCATGTTGCTGCTGATCTGTTTCATGTTGCTGCTGATCTGTTTCATGTTGCTGCTGATCTGTTTCATGTTGCTGCTGATCTGTTTCATGTTGCTGCTGATCTGTTTCATGTTGCTGCTGATCCGTTTCATGTTGCTGCTGATCCGTTTCATGTTGCTGCTGATCTGTTTCATGTTGCTGCTGATCCGTTTCATGTTGCTGCTGATCCGTTTCATGTTGCTGCTGATCCGTTTCATGTTGCTGCTGATCTGTTTCATGTTGCTGCTGATCCGTTTCATGTTGCTGCTGATCCGTTTCATGTTGCTGCTGATCCGTTTCATGTTGCTGCTGATCCGTTTCATGTTGCTGCTGATCCGTTTCATGTTGCTGCTGATCCGTTTCATGTTGCTGCTGATCCGTTTCATGTTGCTGCTGATCCGTTTCATGTTGCTGCTGATCCGTTTCATGTTGCTGCTGATCCGTTTCATGTTGCTGCTGATCCGTTTCATGTTGCTGCTGATCCGTTTCATGTTGCTGCTGATCCGTTTCATGTTGCTGCTGATCCGTTTCATGTTGCTGCTGATCTGTTTCATGTTGCTGCTGATCCGTTTCATGTTGCTGCTGATCCGTTTCATGTTGCTGCTGATCTGTTTCATGTTGCTGCTGATCTGTTTCATGTTGCTGCTGATCTGTTTCATGTTGCTGCTGATCTGTTTCATGTTGCTGCTGATCTGTTTCATGTTGCTGCTGATCTGTTTCATGTTGCTGCTGATCTGTTTCATGTTGCTGCTGATCTGTTTCATGTTGCTGCTGATCTGTTTCATGTTGCTGCTGATCTGTTTCATGTTGCTGCTGATCTGTTTCATGTTGCTGCTGATCTGTTTCATGTTGCTGCTGATCTGTTTCATGTTGCTGCTGATCTGTTTCATGTTGCTGCTGATCTGTTTCATGTTGCTGCTGATCTGTTTCATGTTGCTGCTGATCTGTTTCATGTTGCTGCTGATCTGTTTCATGTTGCTGCTGATCTGTTTCATGTTGCTGCTGATCTGTTTCATGTTGCTGCTGATCTGTTTCATGTTGCTGCTGATCTGTTTCATGTTGCTGCTGATCTGTTTCATGTTGCTGCTGATCTGTTTCATGTTGCTGCTGATCTGTTTCATGTTGCTGCTGATCTGTTTCATGTTGCTGCTGATCTGTTTCATGTTGCTGCTGATCTGTTTCATGTTGCTGCTGATCTGTTTCATGTTGCTGCTGATCTGTTTCATGTTGCTGCTGATCTGTTTCATGTTGCTGCTGATCTGTTTCATGTTGCTGCTGATCTGTTTCATGTTGCTGCTGATCTGTTTCATGTTGCTGCTGATCTGTTTCATGTTGCTGCTGATCTGTTTCATGTTGCTGCTGATCTGTTTCATGTTGCTGCTGATCTGTTTCATGTTGCTGCTGATCTGTTTCATGTTGCTGCTGATCTGTTTCATGTTGCTGCTGATCTGTTTCATGTTGCTGCTGATCTGTTTCATGTTGCTGCTGATCTGTTTCATGTTGCTGCTGATCTGTTTCATGTTGCTGCTGATCTGTTTCATGTTGCTGCTGATCTGTTTCATGTTGCTGTGTTCATTCGTGCTCATCTGCTCATTTGGACTCATGTTCGTGCTGCTGTTCGAAGTAATGTTTTTATTGGTGCCTAGTGTGTTTTTAGTTGTTTTTCTTAGTTCTTAGATGTTACTACTGTTTCTCTTTTACATTTTATTGTTGAATGTAACTGGGATCCTGTGTACATAATCTCGTTTCATCACATGTACATGTGGTGCGAATGACAATAAAGAGAAAGAAGCTGAAGTACCATAATGAAGTTGAGAGAGCACATTTTTACTGAATTAGGCTGAAAAAAGTTTAAATGAGTGCAAATAATGTTGAATTAGCTGAAAAAGCTAAAATTAACATAAAAACAACTAAATAGTAGCTGAAATAGCAGAAAATTATTGAACTTACAGAAATAAGCTGAAAGAAGCACAGCAAGCTGAAATTAACAGAAAGAATCTGAAAGAAGCACAAAACGGCTGGGAAAAAAATGTGAAAATAGCTGAAAATAGCTGAAAAGTGTTTAAATTTGTACAAGGAAGCTGAAAGAAAGCCTTCTCTGAAAGGAAGGACAATTGATTTCTTCATTTTAATGCTTTAATGCCCATTTTAATGCTGCTGGTGAGTAAAGCAGATTTATGGTGAATATAATCCCACAACATCTCACGTGTGAAAGCCAGAGCTTAAAAAGATTACCTGCTGTTACCATTCACGTAAATCCAGAGTCAGCAAGGCCGAAGCCTGTCTGTGAAATCACAGGCAGTCATACAGGAAACAAACATGGCTTCCAGATAACTGGACATTCCCTCAGAATATTTAGATTTATGGAAATTTACAGACGTGCAGTGTTCATCGTTAGTGTTACAACAGAATAAATCTTACTGCATCTTGTCACTGCATTGTTTTTAGCATCAACACAACATAAAATACAAGCAGTCCAAGATTGCTTTTGAAGAAACGTCAAATTTAAAAGTTGCCTAGCAACAATGTTGCCTGCTGATTATTGTCGTATCTTTTACTCAAAGACTCCATCCACACAATGTGCAGAAGCATAGAATTAGTCTTCTTTAAGAACTACCTGTAGAAGATATCTGATAATATTTTTGAAGTGTGCAAAAGCAGCTGCAGTGCACAACTCCAACGTCAGCTTTGTAAGAATCTGAACGGACCAAATGCACATCATGGTGTGTGAGTTCAGAATCAAAATAAGCTTTATTACCATTGTATCGAAATACAGAGAGATTATGTTCGTACAGTCGTCCGAAAGCTGGGCGGAGTGCATGTTGCTTCTGCTCCTGAGATTGTGGCCCCATATCGTTTTCAGAATACCGTTTAGATAGAAAAGGAGGAAAGTCCATGAGGATGGATAGTGGTATTGCAAAAAAGATCTCTTCACACCTTGTCCTTATCAGGACACGATTTAAGACATTGAAAAACTCTTACCAGCAAGCACATTTATAGACACGTTACATACGCATTTGACGACAAGACGGTGACATTTGTCCACGAAGCAATTCCAGATAGTCCATAGTCCTGATAAGATGTTTGTGTCAGCCAGTACAGCTCTAAAAACCTTCACAGAAGTTCTCGGGGTGGGGGTGAGGGGTTGCAATAGACAGAGCTTTTCCTTTGTTTACACACATCCCAGGAGAAATTTGATATGTCTGCCTGCTTCAAGGCCAAATAGGGGAGTCAGATTCAGATAAGCCACAATTGTTGATTTTTTTTTTCAGGCAGACTTTTTTCTTGTCAGCCTTGAGTCCTGCTCTTAATTTTGATGCCAAAATGTCCAGATTAGTGGACATTCCACTGGTCCGTTCTTATGAGCTTCCTCCAAGGTCGTCCCCAACATGCTGGCGAGTCCCAGAAGCCGCAGGTGGCCTGGGATTCTCACAAATCACTTCTGTCTTACGGTTCAGCTTGTAAATCAGCTGATTTTGAGTTCTCAAAGCATGAACCAAACTATCACACAGACGCAATGCTAACAGTACCATGCTGTTAACAGAACCATATTGCTAACAGAACCACACTGCTAATGGTACCATGCTGCCAACAGAACCACATTGCTAACATAAACACAATGCTAACAGTACCATGCTGCTAACAGAACCATATTGTTAACAGAACCACAAGGTACCATGCTGCCAACAGAACCATATTGTTAACAGAACCACAAGGTACCATGCTGCCAACAGAACCAAATTGCTAACAGAACCACACTGCTAATGGTACCATGCTGCTAACAGAACCATATTGCTAACAGAACCACACTGCTAATGGTACCATGCTGCTAACAGACCCAAATTGCTAACACAATGCTAACAGTACCATGATGCTGCTAATATGACCATGTTGCTAAGAGAACCTCACTGCAAACAGAACCACACTACAGTATGCTGCTCTAGATGCATTTCTTTTCCACTTGGCGCCTTTTCTACTTTTGTTGCAATGGCATTTCTTTTTTCTTTCTTTTTTTTGGCGAGTCGAGACGGTTCTTCTCGCCCTCAGCATTTCATTGCATTGTTGACCTTGTGTTGATCTGCATATGACAAATAAATCTAAACCTTGTTTTGTGTTGGAATTATTTATTGGTTTTTCTGCTAAGTTCTTTTTTTTTTATAACGAGGTTTCAATTGACCCATTTAGTATCCACTGTATTTTTAAATATGATGCTGCAGACACTAAAATAAACAGAAAAACATAAACTATGCATTTCTGGTGAATATTTAACTCAGCAGCAGAGATGCTCTTTACAGGCCTGTTAGGTCTCTCACACACACATACACACTCACATATGCACATTCTGTATGAGTGTGTGTGCTTTGAATACTACGCACAAGTTTTCTGCTTGACTGATCAGAGGAAACTGGATTAGTGTATCTTCATCTGCATTCCCTCAGCAAGAGTTCAACCACTTCAATTTTGCATATTCATGCAGACTGAATGTGTGTCGATGTTTATGAGTCAGTGGGAGAAAAATCCCTCTGGGTCGTAAAGTGCTGGATAGTAATGATCCAATTGTTTTTCCAGGATACTTCATAGAACGTAAAACTAGAGAAACTTGACAAAGTCTTCACAAAAATAAAATCTATACACATGCATGTAAATAAATGCCCAAATAGCAATCAGCCTTTAAAGTAATTAAATCAGATCATCACGATTCATAAACAGAAATTAGTATAATTGTTGCACACATGCATTTTTATTCATTTATAAATAATTCACTGAATCTTCAGAAATTAATGCAAATGAAGAATAATTTTTGTATCTGAAGTTACGAAATAAAAACAGTCCCAGAAAAGTTTTCAACTGTTTTGTCATTTGATGTGTTTAAGTTTCTAAGAAAGTTTTGTTTATGCCACGGGCTTTAGGAACAAGCTCCGTTCATCGCTAACTCCATCAAAATTAGCTGAGAGCAGACATTCACTGGTTAACTGGACATCATTAACTTCACACAGACTCTCTCATTGGTACATTTTCATCTTTAAATCCCTTCTTGGTCTGCTGCCTTCATACATCTCCTACATACTGTATGTCTGCATGAGTGCAGCTACAGCGTGCGCTCCCAAGACATTATTACATGCAGTGTCCCCTCAATGCAGACTGAACTAGGCCAAAGGGCCTTCTCCTACTCCACTCCTGTTTCCTGGAATATCTTGCAAAAAGGTCTGAAGCTCTCGACCTTGACCTCTCTAAGTGGCTTTAAACATCTGTTAAGTTCCTGGCAAGAGCCAATGTAGACATGTTCCTGTTTTAAGTTTTCTACAGCGCCTTATAATCTAGCTGTCTTTTATTTTATTTATTTTTTGCGTTTTGCTACTTTTTCCATTTCACTGTCCATTCGGTTGCCATTTTCGTTTTTATGTCTTTAAGAAAAATACATTTTGTATGCCTCTTTTGTGACTGTTTATTGTGGTTGTTACTCACTGTTGTCATCACTCTTTGTTAAGAAATCAGGTCTCTCTTGTAAATGAGTTCCCGTGGCTCAATGGGATTAACCTGTCTAAATACAGCAGCTTTGAGATTTTTATTAATGAAAAGTGCACTATAAATGGAATTCATTATTATTATTATTATTATTATTATTATTATTATTATTATTATTATTATTATTATTATTAATAAAGGTTGAATGAAAACAAAAATCTAGGTTAAACCTAATCAATGTGCTTGGATTACAGATTGAACAGAAATTTTTTCCATTCAACATTTATACAGTAAATCACATAGATACAGTAAATCACATTGAGCCTCGAAGATTCATTTACAAGTGAGATCTGTTGGACAATGGACATACAATAAAAAGTGGTGAAAATGACGCATAGGGTTTGGAGACAAAAAAAAATTCCTAACATGCTCTTAATCTTTGGCTGAAGGTTAACAGCAGGATAATGAAAAAAAAACTTGCACACGAGCACATAATGATGCAGACATTCACCCGCTTCGGATGTTATCAACCATAAAATTGGCGCTATCATCTGTTATCACCCCCATTCGTAACTGTCAGATTGCCCCTCCTCTACCTCCTAGGAGGTTTAAAGGTACGTTATCACAGTTACAAGCGATGACAGCAGGCTCCGTCTTTAGCTACGTGTTAAAGTTTCGAGTAAAGCCTCTGGCGTTACGTTTAGAGTCTTGGTTAGGTTTAGGGTTGGTCCTCTGGGTCAGGTTTAAGGTTAGGTTTAGGAAAACTGTTACATAAGCTGAAAAACATGAAAACACTACACTTCCGGGTTTGCAAAAACACGCAGCCAACAGCGATTATGACACTGATAACGACATTTTAAACATGCTAGCAGGTAGATTGGACAGTTTCGCCAATACATTATGGGGATGAAAACAGATGATAGCGCCCATTGTATGGACTGATAACATCCGAACCCGCTGCGACATTCCGCTGTGGGGGGGGACGCAAGGGCAGTGAGCATGTCCAGAGACAACACACAGTTCAGATAAAATCGCTCAGTTCAAATAGTTCCCTCTGTACACTCTCAGGGGGTGTCGAGGGCGGCCAAGGACGAACCCAAAGAGACATGAAATGATGACAGAATGTTTATTCAGCCAAACCACTCTGAATGATCCATAGACTTCCTCAGTAGGAGGGGAGGGAGGGGCAGAGCATCAGGTTTACAAAACTTCCTGGCAAATTAAGATAGTCAAGGCCAGTCAGGGAGCCAAATTCAGATAAACACAGTTGTTTTGGTGACAGGCAGAACTTTTACTGACATCTACCTTGAGTCTGTGCTGGTCCACTCGGTTCCGAAACGTCCAAATTAAATGGCCACACCAGTAGACCGTGCCTGAGAGAAATGCCTGAGATCTGATCCATCCTTTCAAAAGCATTTGAGTCTGGGTGCTCGAGGCACAAACCAAGCCATCATATAAGGCAGGCGGCCTGACCAGGTCTAAATTTGCTGCCGAATATTCACTGGATCCATTTTATGCAGCGAAAAGCTCAACTAAAGGTTGCGTCATCCTTCACATGAAGTAAGACACCTGCTCTGACTCACGTCAGACATCTGTAGGTTTTACCGAAAAGGTGTTCTCAAAGGCAGCACGAGAACAAAAAGAAGAAAATTGTATCATAATACTACAACAATGAGAAGAAATACCTCAACGTCCTGCAGAGTATGAACCTGCCTTAAGACGTCAAAGCAGAACTCTAACGAGAATTTCATTTAGGCAACCTCCAAACAACTAAATACGATGCACAAAACCAATTTTTATGTTTGTTTGTCCTTTGTGTTTGTCTGTTCAACCATTAATAAATTATTTAAGACCAATTATGAATAAGCCGAAACTTAAAAATACATATTTGCACAGACTTTCTAACAAAGCTTTGTAATCTTGTAACTGAATTTACCTGTAAAAATGTGATTTAACAAATATGATGGGTGTGTGACCTGTCAA